>JAWNNH010000466.1:0-36900 GCA_035043045.1 Hirtodrosophila alboralis | reverse complement strand
ATTAATATATCTTTAAAATTATCATATATAAAATTGAGCTGATTCATTAAACTAGTTCCTTACATCGAAAATTATTGCTTTTATTCATGTATTTTCTTGGATATATTTCTACAATATAATAGTAAATTTATTCTAATTAACACTTAGATGTATTCTAAATAATATTAATTGATCTTGTTCATTATTAATTATGAAAATACTAATTTATACATAAGTTTAGCTATAGTTTACTAAAAAAAAAAGCTGTATAGTTCTATATTATAGATAAATGTTCATTAGGAGTTCCAAATATTTTAATTACATAAAATTCCAAATCAAAATAGATTATATAATATTAACTACCACAAGTCGCGACTAAAACCAACAAAATCATTAATTTTATACAAATATTATTCAAAAATCCGCCTTTAATCTAGTGTAATCTTTCAATTCCTTCAAAATATCCTATTTATATTATATTTCCTTCCACACAAATCCATTTGCCTGCTCCAGTTTTACATACTCCTGTTGCAACATTTCCAACTCCTTGGCATTCTGTACACTCAAACGCTCCAATTGTGCATTGAGTCCAATGATACGCTCTCTGACCGCGTTTACAGTGTATTGACTGAGTCGTTCGGGTCGAAAGACATCCTCTTTGAGGGTATTCATGTAGTGCCACATGTCCTGCAATTGGCCACGTTTCTCAGTGTGATGCTTGTGCAGTTTCTCGTTTAGTTCAAGCTTTAAGCGATCGATATCATTGATGAGGCCGGCGACTTTGTTGCCGCTTGAAGGTCTCATGTCCTTGCCACAGTCATCAGGGTCGTTGTCGTCGAGAAAATTGTTGGCATTCAGCTTGACTTGATTGCATTCGAGATACTTTTGCTGTGCCTTGAGCCGCATCAGTTCACACAGTATGCTTGTGGGCGTGGCCGTTGTCCTTTTTGCCTTGGCGCCTCGTAGGGGCTTCGGTGGCGGCACCTGCTTCTTCTTAACAATATTATTAGTATCCATGTTGCGACTTCTTTCTACTTTAACACGTGACTTATGTACTGCATGCAGCAGCGAGTCCTTGCAAGTTTTGTAGTAGTAAATAGCAACTGTTGTTGTTTACACGCGGTAAGCAAACGTGTGTTGCCAGCTCAACTTACCCCCAAAAGCCTTGCCACTTGCCACAGTCTTGGCCCTGGCCAGCCCCCCACTTCAAAGGCAGCACGTGTTTAATCAATAGTCACCAGGCTACAAGCTGCCCCTACTGCCTCCTGCCTCTCCTTTGTCAGCTGCCACCTGCCACCTGCCACCTGCCTCCTGCTCTACTCTTGGCGCTGCTGTTGCAACTCTTCTGCCTCACCGCCTCTCCTCCTGGCTTTAAAGTGTGCCAAGGGTCGCTAAACTTTATTTGGGTCCAGGTGGCAGCGTTTTAAAATTTTCCAATTGTTCCCAGCACAAAATGTTTGGGAAATGGAAAATCGATTATTATAATTTTCATGACATGGCCTACTTATTCGCACGTATCCTGCGTGAATTATGCGTAGGTTGGAATTAAATTGACAATGTAGGAAAAACAAATCCAAAAAGTTAAGCCTTTAACGTGTATAAGCTGAATAAGCTAGCTAGAGTGTAATCGACTAGCAAATGCCCTGTTATGTTACACAGTATAAGTGCCTAAGTATGTGATAAATTTGGAAAGACTGCCAATAAAATAAATAAAACGAATATCAAAAAAAATATATATAAAACATAAAAATAAATTAAATTCGGAAAAAGTGAAAAAAAATAAGGTTAAATCCAAAACAAAAGTAAATAAAGTAAGTAATAATAATATAAATACAGAACGGAATTGTAGATAATAGAGAGAATAAAAAGCTATAAACTGCTAAAATTATATTAAGAAATAAATCGAGTTCAGTTTTATAAAAATAAATAAAACAAAAATTCAATAAAAATAATAATAAAAAATATATTAAAATTGAGCTGGTTCATTAAACTAATTTCTTAAATTGACAAACAAAACATGTTTGCTTTTATTGATATATTTTCTTGAATATATTTTTTTTAATATAAGAGGCAAATTTTTATTCTCAAGCTATTTTTTATCAAAAATTATATTTGTAAATATATAAAATGTGTTATCTACCACAAGTCGAGACGACTAAAACCAACAAAAAATATTAATTTTATTCAAATATTATTCAAAAATCCGCCTTTATTCTAGTTTAAAGTGTCAATTTCTTCAAAATATCCTATTTATATGCTTTCTTTCCACAGAATTTAATTTTCCTGCTTCATTTTAACGCAACATGTCCAATAAAATAATAATAAAATACAACCAAATAAAAATAAATTAAATTAACAAAAAATAAGTATAAAATATATAAATATAAATATTAATTTTTAAAGAGTTCCATTAAAATTGGAAAAATTTAATAAAAAATTAATATAAAATGGAATTGTAAAAAAGTATATTAACAATTTGAAATCAACTGAAAGTTAACTACAATAAAATACACAAAATTTAATATTTTTACAGTCTAAGCCATGAAATACAACGAAAAACAAATCAATTCATTTCAATTCAATTTCAATTATTATGCTTTATATTAAAATAGTTGAAAAATCGAATTCTTTATATTTAAATATCTATATATAAAAAAAAGCCAACTTTGTCTTACATATTTACATTCACAATAAATTCTTTCAATTTTATATACTTTATGTTAAATAGGGTATCAAAAAGAGAGTTGTTCCTTGTTCCTCATTGCCTTTCCGATGGCTTTGAGTTTAATCAACCGCCTGCTGATTAAATCATTAATTGTAGCCAGAGCAACACCAACACTTGAGGTTCTAATTCGTTAGATGATGCCAATGCGTATTAAAGAACCAGAAAATGAACCCAACGAACTCTGTTTCAATGAGCAATGCAAATAATGAAATTATTATAAAAAAAAATAGAGAGCAAGAGAGGGAAGAGAGGTGAACAAAACACGTGATTGATTCGCATATTGTTGTTTGGCTTTTGTTGTTGTATTTGTTGTTAATTTACGACAGCGGGAGCGTTTTGATAACGCGCTTGTTATCATATGAACGCGAATGTTTATCGAGTGTGTGTGGAGAAACAACAAGTGCCAGACGAAAGACAAATTCAAAACGCGCATAAACAATAATTTAGAAAGCTAAAAAAAAAACCCAATAAAATAAAAAAACAAAACACAATTTGAAGCATAAGATACCCTGTGGCCTATAGGATATATATGAGACTACTTGACTTTTGTAAAAAAAAAAAAAAAAAATAATGCTCTACTAAAGAAATAAATATAAATATTGTAAAAATTAGAATTATCGAAAAAAAATGTTTGAGAAAATATTTAATACGTAAAAAAAAAAAATAATACAGAAATTAGTATAAATATTCTGAAAATTACATTTTTCGAAAAGCAAATGTAAATGTAAATTAAAATAAATTATTATAAATATTCTGATAATAACAATTATCGGAAAAAATTTTTGCGAAAATTTGTAAAAAAAAAAAAAAAAAAAAAAAAAAAAAAAAATATATATATTCTGAAAATTACATTTTTCGAAAAGAAAAAGTTTAAGAAAATAATTAATATGTAAAAAAAAA
The DNA here is from genome assembly GCA_035043045.1 of Hirtodrosophila alboralis. Classification (NCBI taxonomy): domain Eukaryota; kingdom Metazoa; phylum Arthropoda; class Insecta; order Diptera; family Drosophilidae; genus Hirtodrosophila; species Hirtodrosophila alboralis. The sequence continues at coordinate 33,296 of JAWNNH010000466.1, read as the reverse complement.
ATTAAAATAAATAAATATCAATATTCTAAAAAATATAATTATCAAAAAGGAAATATTTAAAAAAATATTTAATATTACCTTAAGAGGTGCTCATATTAAAGAATATTTGTAATATTTAACATTCAAGAAATCTCAAAAAAACATAGACTAAAAAACAATGCAAAATAAGTTTAATATAACCGTTATTTTTAGCTATAAAAATTTATCAATAAAACAAAAAAATCACACAAAAAAAATTATTATTGTCGCCAATTTGCTAGGCAGAAAAATTTAAAATAACATGAAATATTATTAATATTTTTAACATAAATAAATTATAGATAAATATTTAAATTTAAACCATTTCAAAACTCCTCTTCCAATGTTTTTTCTTAAACTATCTGTCAAATATTCCTTATAATAATAAAGCAAATTTAATCCCGTATTTAATCAAGTATTTAAGGCAACAAATACTAAAGATCTCAACATAAACAAAACTACATAAATGAGATTACAATGCGGACACTTCTACTATTATATTAAACTATATCTCAACTAACTTTCATACCCATAAGTAGCATAATAACGGGGTAGAAAAACTGTTGAATTTTCACTATCACAGTACCAGATACAAAAAGACAGAGAAAAAAGAATTGGCGTGTGGAGCTCAAAAAAAGTTAAATATAATGGTAAATACCACCAAAAAAAAAAAGAAAAAAATTTGCCAGACAGCCAACAAATAAAAAAAACAGAGAGAGAAAAGAAAAAAAGGCACGTATAACAACAAAAGCCTCGAAATAGTTAATGAAAAAGTAAATAAAAATTTTAAACGATTTTGGGCAGCCATGCGGCGTCTGAGTCGTAAAGCTGCGTTCAGATCTAACTTATATATATATAAATATATATCAAACATAATACTATATATATATATATATATGTACATGTGCTTGCTGATATTTCTTCTCGAACCAACGTGTTTTTTTTTTTTTTTGGGTTTTTGGTTTTTTTAGTTTTCTGTTTCGTCTTTTGCGAATCGTTTCCAGACAGTTTGAGCTCAAGTTAAATATTTGTCCATAGCGAATGATCAATCAATGTTGTATTTTGAGCGTAATCGGAGCGCAAGTTATTTTAGACAAACACAGTGTACACTCGATAATTGGAATTCTTAATAAATATACTTTGAAGTTGGACAAAAATCAAGCTTAAATTATTTATATTAAAAAATATACTTTAAAGTTGCAAAAAAAATCAAGCTTAGAATGAGATGTTTGCAAATTTAACTCTTATTTTATTTTTATTTATTTAAAACTTGATATTTGTTAAAAAAAAATTATTTAAAATAAACTAAATACAACAAAAAAATATTGAATAAATAAATAAAATTACACTTAAAAAAAAAAATAAAAAAAAATATAATAACGAATTTATGTTAAACTTAAAACTCTATTTTTTAATTAAATAAATAAAATAATATGGGAACTTTTAAAATAAATTGTTTTTATCTTTGTTAAATAAATTATTGAATGTTTCCTTCATTTCTCAAATTAGAAGTATTTTTCAAATTTTAAAATATAATTTTTGCATCAAAAAATATGTTTTGAACCTTAGCTCATAGTTTTCTAATTTTTTCACAATTATAAAAAAATTCTTTCTTAATTGCTAAATAAATAAATAAAAACAAATAAAATAAATATAAATATTTGACATTGTTTAAATACCAAATATTACATCATTATTTTATTTATTATCTACCATTCACTCTATTTAATTATTTCGTTTTAAGAAATCTACAAAAATTTTTGAGTTTTAGCTGACGCATTTGTTTTGAATCTGAATTTTTGCACATGATTGTACCGTTTGATTGCATCAATTGGTTGCATATATTAAAAATATTTACCACACGCCATAAACTCAATTAATATGAAATTCAAAGTTCAATTGAGAATTTCCTTGAATTTTAAATCGAAAAGTTAAAAAGACAAAAGTAAACAATTAGTAAAAACCATAACCTTATCAATTGAATGTAGCAAAGTTTAAATATTGTTTATAAAGGGGTTTACTGCCCCTAGGGGTTTCCATTAACTATCCCTACTATAAAACTAATTCCCAAGAGTGTAAACCTCTATTATATATTATAGTAAAATATTGTTTAAATCTGTTAAATTAGTCACGCTAAAGATTTATAAAAAATATTTGAATTTAATCGATAAATTGTTACTTAAAGCTTTTAACACATGACAAAAAAAAACTTTACAAATTTGTGATAAATTTAAATGGGAAATACTCATTACCTTTAAATGAGTAATAACTTACCGAAAAGTTTTTTTTTTTTTGATGGAAAACAAACATTTGTTAACTAAAAAATAAGCATGTTTAGTTAAACATATAAAATATATATTTTTTTATTTAAAATTTGTGTTTTTTTGCAATTGAAGCACATTTCTTATCGATATTGTTTAGTGTACATTTTCTATGACCATTGATAATAGTACAATAATTATTTATTTAGCAAATGCGCTTAGCAGATAAGCTAAGAAGGCTATATGGTCAATAATCCAACCAATTTTATGTGTTCCTACTTGTACATTTAATTATTGCATTTGTCATTCACACACACACGCGCACACACACACACACAGCAAACCATTGTGAATGCCAAATAAGATAAGTAACTGCGAATGGACCTTGAAATTGACAAACAGCTGTGTCGTTCTCTTATCAAAGCAAAGAAAATGCAAAAAACAAAAGAAAAAAAAAATAATTGTAAATGGTAGGAACAGAAACTTAAACGAAAATATTGCAAAATATATATATAGTCCTTATAAACTAACGCACCAAACAATTTGCGAATCAGAAGCACACAAATTTTATTACAATAAACAAAAAAAAATTAAGATAAAAATTAAATTTTAAATACTTGAGAAATCACAAGCAGCACAGACCTTATGTGCTTCCTATCAAAACCGTTTGAGAATTAGAAGCCCACAAAAAATAAAAAATTTTAAGTGAACAAATCACGAACAGCGCAGACCTTATATACTTAATGGTAGAACCGTTTGAGAATTACAAAAAAAAAAAAATTTTAAGTTAAATTTTATTTATTTATTTTTTATTATTAAATTCTGAGAATAATTACAATAACGCATTTAAGTCGAGTTAAAAACCTCTGCTTTTTAATTAAATAAATAAAATAATATAAGAGCTAATAAAATAATTTTTTTATTATTATTTTTTAATAAATTATGGAATGTTCACTTTATTTCGCAAATTAGAAAAATTACAAAAATAAAAATATTAAAGTAAAATTTTATTTAGTTATTTTTTATTATTTAAAGGTTTTAACAGTTAGTTCTGTGCTGTTTGTAATTTCCTAAGTCTAAAGTACAATTTTTTAACATGTTTTTTTTTGGAAATATTCAATTTGTAGTTTATAAGAAAAAATAAATGGTACTAAATTTAAATTTACAAATAAAAAATCAATAGTTTAAAGTTTCCAAAGAAAGGCTGCCTAAACTGAATAAACTACCTAATATAATATATATTTGGGTTAATTAAAGGAAGCTTCCCTAAATAATAAATTAACTTTGAAGCAGGTTTACTAAATAATAAATAAAATTTGTAACAAAAAATGGTCAAAAATCTGACGGAAAAGGGTCAATTTACAGTAAAAAAAAAAAAAAATAGATAAATACACATACTAAACAAATAAAATTGCTTGATTTTGCGATTACAAAATGATTAAACAAACGCCATTTTAAATTCTGACACGTGATTTTATTCTTATATACATACAAATACTCTCTCTACAAAATGTTGAACAGTTTTTCTGTGTATTTGTTGTGTTATGGTCAATTATGCATTAATATAACGAGCATTTTTGTGTTTGGCCTACAAATTTGCACATATATATCCATTATTGTTGTGATAAACTATTAAAGTTAATTTTTTTTTTTAGTTGTTGTTGTTAGTTTTGCGTTTCTGTTGTATCATTTGACAGCCTCAATTATCAGAGAATTCGTAAATGCAAATGTGACCAGCTCTGTTGATTACCCTACAGCTCCTCCTCTGTTTGTTTTAAGTACACATTTCTCTCCTGTAGGTGAATCATTATCATTTTTAACTGGTAATAACTGTGAAATGCACTCGTAATTTATACTACAGTTTGTCATTTAGAGACTTTGATAGAGCACAAGTGAAAATGCAGTTGATTTAAGCTGATTTGACTGTGAAATGACCTGCAAAATGTTTTCAGGAAATATGTATTTTTAAATAATAGTTAAGGTTATCTATATAATGGATTCCATTTCTTTGATTGATACTAAAATCTCAATAAAATGATAAATATTATCTTATTTTGATAAAGTCTTTTTTTCCATTTTTTCTAACTATTCATTGAGCTGAGGGCTCCTAAGTATATTATCCTAAGTATATTATCTAAGTATATTATCTATTCTCCAAAAAAAATCTAAAAATTGGATTTTTGTATATAAATATGCTCTCCAAATAGATAATATACTTAGGAACCCTCAGCTCATACCCTATTAAATATTTCTTTTCGAGATATGCAATTATTGATGTTACTCTTACTAATCACATTATTTTCAAAATTTACATTAATTCAAGCTTTAATTTATTGATTAGTTATCTAGGAGTATCTTGCACTTGCCAAAGCTGAATTTAATATTTTCTCCGTGACTTTCTAAGCTATTAAAAGGTTCCATCTTCAAAAAATATATATCTTATAATTTTTTATGTTTACCACATTATAAAGTTTAACAAAAAAAATGTTATTAAAGTGTAAGAGGTGTAAATATGCATAAAGTAATTACACTACACACAATATAAATAAAAAAATTTAAGTAACTTTAAATACACATTACAAATAAGTTTTAAGGAAATTGTTGAAAATATTTGAAAATGTAAATAATATTTATAAAAAAAAAAAAAAAAAAAAGAAACTGTGATAATTCTAAAAAGAGCGAACGAAATAAAGCTTAATTACTTCCTCATACAGAGAGACAGGCGAGAGATTCCATTAGCAAATCTGGAGGGCTCTGACTTGCCTTGTAGTCTGATAGGTATACGTGATATGAGAGAAAGATACAGAGGTACAGAAAGAGAGGACGGAAGATATTTGAAACACGCTTACAAATTCGTTTCAATTAGCATCATCATCATCTGCCAAGTCAGACTCAGAGCAGCTGCTGCTCCAAACGCCATGCGCTGTCAATTGAAAGCAAACATGAGGCAACAACAACTCCCCGAGTGCCGAAATACCCCACCAAATGGCTGGCAAATAGTATGTAGTATTGTCAATAAATTGTGTAAATATTAAAAGTATACTACGCGCACATACATATTTACGCGGCAATAAACAAAACAACAAAAGAATCATAATCACTAAAATCAATTTGATTAAACCAAATGCGCAGCCTAACGGACGAAAAATATTTTAAAAAAAAAGAAAATAAAATAAAATATATATAAAGAATTGACTTTTATAGTAAATATATCTGTACCTATTCAAAATGAAATATTTTTTTTTATTTTGAATATGTACAGATATATTTACTATAAAAGTCAATTCTTTATATACAATCTCTTGGTTATTACTTCCTGAATTTGAGCAAATTTTTTTATAATATTTTACATTTTTCCAAAAGTATTTTTTTTATGTCAAAAATGATTTAAACATTTTTTCAATTGATTAAAGAGAAAACTCTTCGGTTTTAGTGCAGTTTATAGAAGACATATAGTATGATATTTGCCATTTGTTTATATATCGAAGCTATTTCAGATTAAATCAAGATGAATTGTACATATCTTAGTATTTTAAAGATTTTTTTAAGCTTTAAACAGTCACACAGACATCCTTAGCTATTTTCACCCAAATAAATCTGAAAATCATTACGATATCTCTTGGAAAAATATTATTATTTATTTAACTACGAAAGAAATTAATTTTTAATGTAGCTCCTACTTAAAAAAAAATCTTGTGGACGCCACTGCCTTACAGTATTTAAAGGGGCTTGTTTTAAGGGTATTTTAAATAGTTTAAAAAATAAATAAATTTTAGAATCATTACGATATCTCTTTGAAAAATATTATTTATTTAAATATTTAAAAAAAATTAGTTTTCACTCTAATCTCCTACCTATAAAAATGTTGTGGATGCCACTATAAAGCGACTAGTATTAAGGGTATTTCTGTTATGTTAAATGAATAATGGAGTGTTTAATAATGCAGTTATCGATTTATTCATAGAGTATAGTTAAATTAGAACTTACCTTAGTCTTGGTCACAATATTTGTGGCCAGTTTAACCACCGCAAAGTTGCCCTTGCCAATTGTCTTCTCCAGCTCATAGTAGCCGACGCGAAGGAGTTTGTCCACGGATATTTTGCTAGTCGATGGCACTTTATAGTTTTGGGGCGTTGATGTGGGGCCGGCCATTGCAGAGGCTGGGAGGGGGCTATCTTTTTGATTGTTATTGTTGTTTTTGTAGACAACAGTAGTAATTGGCTAAAGTTGCTCCTCCTCCACTCGTTGCTGTTGTTGTTGTTGTTGTTGTCAACGCAGGAAGTTCACTTAAGATGCATTTTCTTTTGTTTGACGAGTTTGAATTCATTTGCTATTCATGCCCGCTGCTGCTGCTGCTGCTGCTGGCGGCGCAGACACACACACACACACAAACACATAAAATAGAGAGAGAGAGAGAGAGAGGAGAGGGGCACAACTACAAATTACAGAGGCGGTTGACAAATACAACGACAAATGGACAGCAGCAGCGCCGCCAGCAAAAAATTTAATTCGATTCGAGCTTCAATTGAATTGTTGCAATTACGAGCGCGTTAAGGCTGAGCTGGAGCTGGAACTGAATCTGGAACTGGATCTGGATCCGTAGTTTGAGGATTTGTGTGTTGAGGTCAACGGCAGCTTCGTTGTTGTTGTTGTCGTTTGTCTTCGCTTCGTTGTGTTTATCGTCTTCGACGTCGTCGTCTTCGTCGTCCTCGTTGTCGCTGCTTCGGCTTCGGCTGCTGCTCCTGCTCCCGACGTCGACCTGGCCATTGGACACGGCCACGTGGCCAGCGCTCCGAGCACGTGACGTCGCCTTTTGCGGTCACGTTTTTACGTTTCTTGAGGTCACTTGAATCTCTTTCTCTCTCTTCACTTTTCAATTGTGCACTTTTTAATTTTTTGAAATTTATTTATTTTTATTTAATTTTTTGGTTTTAGAACTTTTTCTGCCGCTTTTCTCTTTTTTCACATTTCAAGCGTACAACTGTTGCACTGTAAATGAAAAGCAATTAAATATATTTTAAATTTGTTATTTGACCTTCGTTTGTTTTTATTTTTATTTTTTTTTTTGTTAATTTATCACTGCTACTGCTGATAGTGCGGCAAATAATACAATCGATAGTAAGTTGTTAAACGATAAGTTTGATAGTACTTAGCATCGATACTATCGTTAGTTGCTTGCTGGGATTTTTAGACAATAACAACAATTAATATATTTATTTATTTATATTAATAAATATTATATGCATTGAAGAAACCAATTTTTTTTTGGTGTAAATTAGCGTTTTATGATAAAAAGCAAATTAAAGAACTGCTGGGCGGGCAAACACAACAAGGCATTAAACCTGTAACTGCACCTCTATTCCAGCTTACACTCTCATTTTCTCCCGCTCTCTTTCTCTCTCTTACTTGCTGGCGTTCGCTCTTTGGGCGCTGTAAGATGATCGCCTGGCCAGGCTACTTCCTTTTACCCCACGCGCCGCCAGCTATAAAGCTCTGTGTGCATTGTGACCACGACAAAACTTAATGGGTTAATGTACAGCATCAAGGTCGCGTGTCCAGACGCACACAAAGAAACAAACACGCATGCACACACACACACACGCACACGTACATATGTGAGTAAGTGTAAGTGAGATGGAGCGAGGGCAAAAAGTAAAGTGGCAAAATGTTTGTTGGAGCAGAGTGTGTTCGTTCGTTCGTTCAAGTCGTCAAATTTTTATTGAAATCAATTTAAGGCAGAAACAGCGCGAAATTGTAGTAGAAGAGGAAGCACAAACAAGTACACACACACATACATACATACATACGCACACATTCAATTCTAATGCCCAATTAAAGCATGCTTGAATAAAAAAAAAAGATTGAAAGTTGAGAGTATATGCAACTTTTGAATGACCTACAATTGAGATAAAAGAGTAAAATATATTTTTAAAAAATATATATATCAATATGAAGCCATCAACTTAAACTCAGACAATTTTTAAATAATAAATTATTATTTTTCATTAATGTTGAAACACTATTTTAAGCAAACTTGTACCAAAACAAGTTGCACATTTTGAACTACTCGATATGCCTCATATTGTATTTTAAAATACAGGGTGTACCTATCAACACACACACATACAAACACGTGTATAAATTGTAAACAATTTGTCGGTGCGAAAAGAGCAACGGCAGCTGGGCAACAATGCAAAAGCGATTTTTAAGTGGTTTTCTTCGAGTCACTCGCAATCGCATTTAATTTGCACATTTTCACGTTTCTTGAAAATTTCACAGCGCACAAGCAAAACGAAGAAATTAAATTAAATGAATACAATTTGAAAAAAAAATATATTTTTTTTGTTTATTTATTAATCAAGCAAAAGACACAAAACAGTTGCAAGTAAAAGCAAATTGTGTGGAAGGTGAAGTAGGAGGGAAGCAGCAAAAAGGCGAAACGAACAAGTCAAAGTCAATGTGCAAAAATCAACAGACTGCGACTGCGACTTCTCTGCTAATGGATACGGCGACAGCGGCGACGACGACGACGACCTGTGCCTGGAAACACCGAATCAAAGCTGAATGAACTTCCAAAATGGAAGCAATTTGAAGCTGGGCGCATTACTTAAAGGCATTCCAACGCACGCACGATGAGCATGACCACTGAAGAGAGAGAGAAATTGTGTGTGTAGGTGAGTGTGAGAGAGAGTTGCCAATGATGCGAAAGCGAAGCCAGCTGTAAAAGACGTCACAAGGCAGCCAGCAGCCGCAGCTAGCGGCAAAAGGTGCGAGCAAAATGGAGACGAAGAGAAACCAAAAAGGCTTCAAGGCAATCAATGTTGTCATTCACAATTGTCGGCACACGCAACTGAATGGAGGGGTGGGGCTGGGGGGTTGACAGAATAAGCAGTTTAAAGTTTTGTTTGAAATTTGACTAACAAAAGGATTTTATCATTAAATTGGCATAGATCAGTTAACAGGATAATTAAATAAAGTATTTTTGTGTATAGTTATGCACAGGAAAGCTTAACATTTTAATAAAATTTAAAAACTTTATTTTTGTCATAAAAAAACTGTGTAATCAAAAAACTCTATTTCTAAATAGACTGAAATCAGTCTGAAGGTCAAATTATGGTCAAATTTGGTCAAAGAGTTACAAAATTTCATAATTAAAAATTTTAATATTTTTTTAAATTTTTTTTTAAATTTTGAGCTTGCATTTGATTTGCATTAAGTACATAGTACAAGTTTTGTTCTAAAATCCGGGTGCACATAAACTTGTCATGCTCACTGTATGCCATATCTGTTGGGTTTTGCTGATAACTAAAGGCAACGCCGCAGCCGCAGTCGCTGCCGCAGCCGCAGTAGTTGTCGGATTGTGTTTTGCTCGCACTCGTGCCCTCTTGCCGTTGTACTTGTTGTTTTTGCTGTTTGCTGGTTCTTGAACCAACAAAAACGACAGCAAAATCAGAGAAGGCAAAAAGCGATGATTTAAAAAAAAAAATAACAAAAGAAAACCAAAAAAAAATAACAAAAGTCGCGCGCACACGAAAAATAAATAATAAAAAAAAACAAAAACAAAAACAAGTAAAATAAATGAGCCAACAAATAAAAGAGCAGAAAAACAAAAGCTAGAGAACGCGACAGCGACTGCGACTGCGACTTACACAGCAGCCAGACAGTGGAGACAACAAAAACAACAAAAGTCAATTGGGGGCCCAGAAGCGCCAACGCCAGCGCCAGCGCTCAGAGCAGAGCGTTCGACGTTGTACTCTCTTGCATGCATGTGTGTGTGTGTGTCTATAGTCGGCGGGGGCGCAGCAACAGTTACGGGGCCAGACAGGTTGTTGTATGCGTGTGTATGTGAATAGCTTTTTATATGCATGTATATATGTATGTTTGCGTGTGTAATCTGTGTGCATAGGGACGGTGGTTCAAGGAGTCAAGGAAATTTGCAAAACAACAGCAAAAATTACAATATGAAGAAGCATGATGACAATTACACACAGAAGACTCAGCGTGTGTGTGCGTGCGTTTGTGTTTGTTTGTGAGGGGCGAAAACGAAAACTTGTCGAGGTCGAGCAGACACACGCACACAAATCACTCGAGTAAATGTACATATGTATCTGTGCCCCTTTTCTAGATGTGTGCATGCACATGCTCACACATACATAGGAGAGAAAGCAGCTACAATTGATAACAGGGGCGAATAATAAAGTCAAACGCAAGGTGTCCAATTAGACCACTCAACGGCAATTAGCTTTTTTTCTTCTTTTTTTTATTTTCTTTTCTTTGCCTTATTTGCGTTTTACTGGAGTTGCTATGACGTTCGCAGTCAAACAAACATACACATACACACGCACACGGACGAGCTTTAACAGAGCAGCGCGCACACTCATACGCATACATACGTATACAGGTATGTACATGTGTATGGCTATGCAATCCGAAAAACGTCACGACTTCCAAGTGGAAAAACGTACGTAGTTTTTGCCGTCATTTTGGCTGCTGGCTGAAAAAAAAAGTTACCGCAACAGCAGCATAATTGCCATTCATGAATGTTTTTGCTTCCGCATGTCGCCAACACACACACACGCGCACGCCTGTAGTTATAAAAATCATGTGAGGAATTACAATAAACACATACACATGTTACATATGATGATGGCGTACGTTTGTATGTAATACACCGCTGCAGCTCCTAGACTTGCTCATTGTGTTGTTGTCTCCAGCAGCCGCGGCCGCAGCAAGCAGCAGCAGCAGTAGCAGCAACAATAACAAACGCTGTTCAAATACGAAACACACTTTGTTTAATCTTCGTCTCGTTTCATTTGCTATTGCTTTGCTTACACATTACGATTGCTTTCTATCTTTTATATACATATATATATATATATATTTTTCTTTATTCATTTGTCCGCCCGCCCGCTTCGCAGCAAGTCGACAGATTTCTTTTCACGTTGAATTTTTGTATTACATATATATTAATTCTCTCTCTTATCACTTGTGCCTTGTTGTTGTTGGTTGTTGTTTTCGCTGCTGTCGCATGCACTGAACTTGAACGCGTGGGCGTAGCATGCGCCGCGATTTATATTATCAAGTGCCTTTGCTTTCGGGCTATTGGAATTTTTAATATTGTTTAAGAGGCGATTCTTATACGTTTTAGCGCGATGCGCGGCCCACCTGCTCACGAAGCAAAAACTCGGCACCAACTGATTGGGATTTCGCTCTCTTCACACACACCAGCGCCGATTTTCTCTCGCTCAAAAAGCAGTGTTGATTCGGTATCGATATATTCTGTTAAGCGGAGGAGCATTCTGTTAATCATTTTTGTACCGAGTTGGCAGCACTGATCTAACTTAACAGCCATGATTAAAAAAAGAGCGCAATAATTTAATTTTCTGATTATTATGTGGATAAAACCACAAACTTTATTACTAATACTATAATTCTATTCAAACCGACATTCTTTCAATACACACATTTAATATTTTCTAGCACTTCATTAATCGACACCTAGAATTTTGAAACCGTTATTTTCAAATTGTCATAAAAGACGTTAACAAACTTACATGAAAAAAGTCGTTTCAAAAACATAATACGTTATTCACGGATACATTCTATAGCCGTCTTAGCTTCCTCGATTGCCGTGATAACCTGTTGGGCTTGCCAGCTGTGGTCATTGGAGTCTGTTCATCTTTTTTGTTAAGGAACGTATTCGGCAATTGACGAGCCTCATACCAGCTCGGATTAACTTTTTGCACCCAGGAGCCGCCGCCAACCTGAAAGCCGCGCAGTAAATTGGCCACACAACCGGCATTCACCATTTTTTGATGAGCGAATAAATAATTTAATAATTATAACACAAAATTTTGCTCGATTCCAAATCGGATCCTTCGAATAAATTTAGCAAAATATTTTAAAACTAAAACAAAACTTTGTTGTGAAGCGTTTCGAGCACAATATTCAACTAAACTTATAGTTTTTACTTAATTCAAGCTGACTAACATTTGTGGTTATGTTGTTCGCCTACTCGATGCAAATTTAAATAACATTTTTTTCTACTTCAACTCTCAACAGCTGTTGACTATGTCTGGGAGAGCGAAAGGTGTAATTCCAATTGGAGTTGGAAATCGCACTGGAAGTGAAGCAGCAATGAATGAAACTTCCAGTTCCAATTCCAGCTCAAAATCCATTGAAGCCGGCAAGAAGGAAAAAAAAAACATGGCGCGTGACGTCAGCTGTGAAGCTGTGTGCGGTGAAAGGTCAACACGTGGGCGTTTTGAACTACACACATACATGCATACATATGAATGTATACATATACACACGAAACTTGCTACGACGAAGAGAAAAGCTGCGAATTTTTTCCTTTTACCCCTCAGTGCTGCCAACTGTCGATTATTTAAACAGGATAGATCATTAACAGAAGAGATAAATAAAGAGTTGAATATTAAATTGAAATAGAATAAAAGGATATTTGATAGTTTTTTCGTTAACAAGGAAATGCAATAAAGACCTGGCCCGCCTTTGCTTTGCGCGTCAACGTGTTTTGTATTCAAAATTTTAAATGTTTATGGATTTAATAGTTAAAAATTTCAAGTACCGTTGTATACCGAAGCAGAGTCCTTATCGCACCCCTCACTATATTTAAGCCACGCAACAGAGGATGGTGCGCCGTAAAATGGGTAACATGGCCAACCATCTGACAATGTCAGCCTGCCAGCATTTAATGCCACCAGCTGGCCAGCAGCTGGGCACTTGGTTAACACCTAAGCCGAACTATGCAGGCAATCGGCCCTTGTTGCATTGGAAGCCGCAGCCACAGCCACAGTTGCAGCAACAATCTCTTGTGTCCTCGATGCACAAACTGGCGGGTCGCATGCCACACATACCAACGCTGACGCAGCCTACGGTTAGCTCAAGCCATTTGCAACGTCCTCTGTTGCAGTGGCAGTCAGAGCTGCTCAATATGTCAAATCCCTCAATGTTGCATACTCTATATGCGCCAAGATCGGAGCTAAGTCCAGCAATATCGCCAATGTGGTGTGGCTCTAGCGAGCAATTTGTAAATGATCCGTGCAGGTCCTTTGAGCAGCGGCAGCGGCAACAGACAAGCGATATTTCAATAGAGCTCAAAAATCAGCTGCAGCAGCTAAAAAAACAACAGCAAATATTACTGTGGCAGCAACAGCAGCGACAATTACAGAAGCACCAGCAGTGGCAACAACAGCATCAACAACAGCAACAACAACAGTGGCAACCACAACAACTGCAACAGCCAAAATCCTTTGAACCCTTCAACTTTGGCAAATGTGCAAGCAATCTAATAAATTTCAATGATAAAAATAGACGTCCATCGGAATCAGTTTTATATGCGGCAACACATTTAAATGATTTGAAACAGGAGGCAGCAACAAGAGCTGCAACAGCTGATGCAACAACAAAACCAGCACAGGCAACACCAGCTAGCCAAGTGCAGCACAAGGATTTCAATTATGTGAAATTAGCCAAGCAAATGGTAAATTCTGCACCGCTGCAACAAGGATATAAATTGACCAAAGAGCAAAAACGTTATGTCGAACGCACCCAGGTGATACCCATTCGTCATGTTGAGGCAACAAACCAAACACCGTCAACCAAATGCGGCAAATGTGGCAACGATAACAGCACCACAACGTTAACTAACAAAACCGGAGCACAAGGAAGTCGTCCAGCAAATGATATGTTCCGGCGGAGCACAGAAAGTTTAGCTACCCTACGTTCAACTGAGGAGCAACTGAATTGTCTGGCCACGGATATAGACCAAAATTTGACAGCGATACGTAAGCTCCTGTCAACAGAGCTAACACAAAGGGACACAGAGGACATGGAATCATTTCCACAGCAATGCGAATCCACAAGAAAGAAAGAAGAAAGCAGAACAGCATTTTCACCACCAGAAAATGAAAACCAGAAATCAGAGATCATTCTAAGCCCCGCAGAGTTGGAGTTACTACAAAGTATATTGCAGGAGGAAGTAAAACCGCAGGAAAATAAGCTCGAAAAGGAATTCCAGCCAAAAACAGAAGCCGAAAGTGAAAAGTCCAACTTCGGCACTCATAAAAGACAACTGAACCTAAGCAAACTGTTGCAGGATAATAAGCTACAAGATGCCGAAACGAATCCTTTGTGGAACTCGCTCATGCAGCTGGTGGCACACATGTGTGATAATCACGATCCAATCAGTCAGCCGGAGGAGAAAGGACGTATGAAGGCAGGCAGCGGTGGCAAGCAAGCTCAGAAACAATACTCCGTCTATCTGATGGTCTCCTCCGACGATGAGGATGAGCCTGATAATAAGACGAAGCTCAACAAGGAACATGGCGATTGCATAAATCATACAGAGCAGCATTTAAAGAATCGCACAAAGTCTAGTTATATACCACTGAACTTTACGGGTCTTTGCAATGAAAAGTATCAGCAGGAGCATCCGAAGACAGTGCGAAAAAAGAAACGTATCTCGTATAAACGCCGTAATATTGAAACAACCACATTGTTACCCCGAAGACCACTGCACTGGCCCAAGCCGGATCTCTCCATATGTCCGACTTCCGATAAAAAGAAGAAAGGAATACGCGTAATATCGGATAGATTACGTTATAGACGCTCAATGAACACTCAAGTGGAACAGAGCTGTCGCCAAGCTCTTCTTCCACCCAGCCTGCTTAATCACAATAGGAATCCATATAAACTGCTGGATTCGCTGCTGGTCAGCAAGGAACGGCCTCAAATACCCTTGCTTCAAAACTTTCCAGAGTTCTGCTCATACTAAATTCTTTAATAATTAAATATTAAACAATTTGCATTTATTGTAAATAATTGCGAATCTTAGTTAAAATTTGAGCTCATTGTTTTAACTCGGATCTGCACTTATTTGCAATTTATGATATATTTAAATTATACATATATTTTCAGTCTAAATAAAGTTGAATTTAATTGAAAAAAGTTTTGGAATAATGATGTTATTTAATCAATCCAACAGTTGGCTTTGCTTCATTTATAAAATTCTGTCAATATATTTTAATAAATTCACAACTTTACTGTGTTTACACTTAGCATATATCGAAATTGTTCGTCCTGTTTGGTTTTGCCACGTTACGTTTTGTCAATGGTCATTACAGTCCTTGCGAGGACTCAACAGACGCGTAGATACGGATGCCACCTTAATGACAACATGCATCAACGTCAGGATGACAAAGATTACCATTCCAGGAACAGTGTGCATACTGAATCGAGTCGAAAGGAAGTTGATGTGGGCGGGTTAAGCTTTCTACGCCATGAATTTCTCATCAGGAGTAATAATATGAAGGATAATCTACATCGATTCGGTTATATAGGAGGGGAACAGGGTCAATTAAAGCATTTTTCCCCGGAATCTTATCCTCAGACACATCGTTTCCGTTGTTTTGGATATTGTGAGTTTTGTCGTCAACCTGGTGGAGAACGAGGCACCGAGTATCCAGATAATAAGCCCCGCATGGAATCTCGTCATTATTCTCGCAGCGAGCCCTATTGGGAACAACGCCGACGACCTGTTTATCAAACTTCCGATGATCACTCCGATTCTGAGAGTGAATTTGAATGCCGTAAGTCATGCTGTGGATATCGATCTGCTTCTCGCCCTGCATCTGGATATGCATCTCGCCCGGATTCTCGATTTGCATCTCGTCCTGAATCTCGCCCTGCTTATCGTTCTGAATCTCGCCCTGCATCACGCCCTGCGTCACGCCCTGCATCACGCCCTGCATCACGCCCTGCATCACGCCCTGCATATCGCTCTGAATCTGACCCTGAATCTCGTCGAGATTCTCGATCTACAACTCGCTCTGATTCTCGCCCTAAAGCACGCTCTGAATCTCGCCCTGAAGCACGCCCTGAAGCACGCTCTGAAGCACGCCCTGAAACCCCTGAAGCACGCCCTGAATCTCGTCCTGCATCTCGCCCTGCATCTCGTCCTGTATCTCGTCCTGCATCTCGTCCTGCATCTCGCCCTGAATCTCAACGCACATCTCGCGCTGAGTCTAACCATGAGTCTAATCGTGAACTTCGCTCTGGACCTCGTGAATCAGATCTTGAAGGAAGAACTGATGATTCTCAAAAAAAGCTAAGCGTAGTTCCATACAAGGATGAGACTGCATCTGAGGCTGAAAACCGTACACAGCCTGAACCCGTTCGCACAGGTTGCTGTGAGCCGTGTTGTGTTCACCGTGCCCAAACTTTTAAAGCATATTCCTCTAAATCACCTTGTGATGAACCACAATCCGATTATCGCGGGGCAATCCACACATCTCCAAAATCAGCATACACACCTCCAAACGAATCTCCTCATTGTGTTCATTGCTTCAAGGCTCAACAAACTGTACCAGATTGTCAAACTCCACCAAAAAAGCCAAAAGAACCTGGGCCAAAAACAAATTTTATGGAATGTGGGCCAACGGATTATATGGAACTTAAGGGTTGTAAGGAAATGGCAAGACGAAATACTCTAGTAGTTGAATCCACTCCATGTGTACCACCACCGCCTGATCCAAAAAAACAAAAGCAAAGTGGGCCAAAACCAAATTTTGTGGAATGTGGGGCAACGGATTATATGGAATTAAAGGGTTGCAAGCAAATTGCACATCGAAATACTCTGGTAGTTGAATCCACTCCATGTGTACCACCACAACCGACAAAAACTAAAGATACAACGCCTCGAAAAGAATATCGGTTTTGTGTTGAATGCCTCAAGGCTGAACAAGCTGATGTTGCTGCAAAAAAGCCAAGGGAAGTTGGGCCAAAATCAAATATGACGGATTACTGTGTTGAATGCATCAAGGCTAAACACACTGCATCTTCACCGCCAAAAGTTTTAAAATCTAAACGTGAGCCTGAACAACCGTGCTCCCATTATTGTAATCCATCTTCTCGTGTACCTGAAAGAAAGCTCAGTGGTTCTATAAATCCTAATCATACCAATAATATGCCAGAGCACGGTAGAAAGCCTCAAAGGGAAGGACCGAGGGAAGGTCCGAGAGAAGGTCCGAGGGAAGGTCCGAGAGAAGGTCCGAGGGAAGGACCGAGGGAAGGCCCGAGACTAAGCCACCAGAACAGTTCACCAGGCTCATCTAATCAGGCGCTGCATAAACAATTCCATCATAATGATTCTCCCAGAAGACAGTCGAATACACAAATAGCTTCACCCAATATGACTTGCTGCAGTCGCAACTGTCAAGGAAATGGTCAAGCTTCTGTGTGCTTTATACCCCAGTTGGCCAGTAGTCCGGGTCGCAATTGTTTTGTACCTGAAAAATGCTTTAATATTCCAGGCGATGTTGTAAAAAAGCTAACAACAACAACTGTACAGAGAAGACGATCCAAATCTGGCGTAAGTATATATTATATCCTTGCAAAAGGAAGGAGACCTCTCTGATCCCATAAAGTATATATATTCTTGATCGGCACGACGAGCTGAGTCATGTCCGTCTGACCGTTTAAGGTATCAAAACCAAAATAGGCATATCGATATAGTATTATAACCTTACCAATCCGACCAAGTTTGATCAAAATCGGACCACTATATCATATAGCTGCTATAGAAAGAAATGGGTGATAAAGATTGACCGAAATCAGACTACTGTTTCATATAGCTGCCATAGGAATAATCGGTCGAGTATTCAAAATTTTCTTAGAAGACCATTGCAAGGTTTTCTTTCTACTTTTTATTTATTTTAATATTACTTCCTTTATTCCAATAATTTTTCTTTATAATTATATCATAGCTCGCTGCCAGAACAACTCCAGCAAAGATTAATCGCAAACCTAATATGTATCCAAGCTTAATGGCCTTGAAAAACACTCCGAATGTAAGTAATATATAATATAATAAATTTAGTAAGTTATTTAGGTAATTTATTAAATTGTTTATGATGTTAAATAACATTTTTATACTTTCAGCGACCTGCTGGCACCGGCATCCGAATAACAAGACCAAGAAATGCGTGTGTCCCGAGACGTTTTGGCGGCTATGGTGTAAGATTAAAACGAAATATTTATTATATTATTACATTTATATATTATATATTATTATAGATAACATTTTATTATATTTTACTTATACTAACTTTCATTTATTTAGGCTGGAAGTTATCCTAAAATACCTGCAACCTCAGGTCTAAGATCACAACTTATGAGCTCAAGCAAAATGTTGCCTGCCGTAAGTAGAAAACCAAATATTATTGATATAATCGAATCAATAATTAAATTATCCCTTAGACTCCAAATAATTCGCTGGCAAAATTATACAAGACTCGTCGATTGCCCAAACTCAATCCTTGTTCATCTACGAATTCCTATAAAGTTTCCACAGTTTTTGATAATCTTAAACACGGTTCGTACCGCTGTCGTGGTGGAAAGTTGACAATGTCTTCCAGACAGTCACAAGCAAGAAACTCAAAGCCCAATCTACAGAATGCTAATAGATCTAATGGGGTAACAAATCAACAATCCAGCAGAATACAAACAACAAATAATAGACGATATAGATTACAAAATCAAGCAAGTTCTAAGACACCAAACATTGCACGATCTAATTCACGTCCGGAAACCAGAACACAGGTTATGAAAACAGCAGTATTAAATCGGCGTGATTTACCAGAAAAGAATCAACCTCAACCTAAAGCCGAATCTCAGATGGTTAAAGAGGAGACTACAACGCCAGCTAGGACTACAGCGACTTCACCTGTTGACAAACAACCCGTCGTAGAAAATGTTGCACAACTTCCAATCCAACCCGAGTCTAGCAGATCTAGAAGATCGGAATCCCGTCCCCACTCTAGTATATTGAAGGTCTCGGAGAAAAGGCCATTGTGGCCAGTGCCTTCAGTTCGCAGAACTGATGCAGAAATTACAATTCAGGCACAGAGCTCCAGGGCGGATTCTTTTCTAAATAACAATATTCAAAAGTTTTATCGGGGCAGTTTTCTGGCCGTACGCACAACGAATCTTCCGGATGAAAATCAAGCGACAACAAGTCAACGCCAGGCTAACATTGGTACACGTGTATCCCTGATGCAGTTAGCCAGGGATAAATTGATAAGAAGTTCAATTCCCAAGGGTTCGTCTATTGTGGTGCCCAACAAATGGCAGTTTATGGGTAGTAATCGTATTGTAGATTTGAAAAGTGCCACAGATTCTCCAGAGAGTACACAAACGAAAAGCAGCTGGAATTGGCGTAAACTCTGTCCAAATTGGTTGTTCCATGGCAAGTCAAAGACAACTACTGCATAGCCTGCGCTGTCAAAGTTTCAAAATTTAACTCGTTTCGACGAAAGTTTTGAATATGACACGTTTCGAAATCAAAAAACTATTAAGCCACTACAAAAACATAAATGAGGGCAATGAAGCGGTCCTGAACCAGAAAGATCTTAACGGCTTCTCGAGTATTAAAGAAACCAAGAACATTATTAAGCCGAAAGTCGTAAAGCCCAGCCCCGATGTTCAAAAGCCTTTAACCAATGTGATGGGTCAATTTGTGGTTGGAAGCTGTAAGAAAGGCAACGATTATTCAATAAGACAGCCTGGCTTGAATTTTCCGCTTCCCAATCCACTGGGATACACAAGAAATAATCCACAAAAGAAACCAAAACTCCTGCGATATTTGGGAGGCTGTTGCCCGCTTTGTCCCGTGTGTGGACGCACTGAAAATGAAACTGCTTCACCCTCCAATGGACAGACTTGTATTTGTAATTCATGTACTGCCCGAATTCAAGGAGCTTTAGAGAATTATAAAAATCAAGCAGGCAATCAGAATCAACAGCAATTATTTGCCGGCAATCAGGGTGAAGGACAACCTGCGCCCTTTAGCATTATTGTGCTACAGGATTGTGAAAATAGTGCATTAATAGATCAGCTGACAACTGCCCTAAGTCGTACCTGTAATCCAACTAATGCACCCAACTCACAATCCGTGTACAACAACAATGATTACAACAATCAATACGGTCCTTATTCACAGCAACCTTCGGATATACCGTCATATAATTACAGTCCATCGGTATCATATGGTAGAAACTCCTATCCTCCTAATCCACCTAATTCTCTTTACAATAATGATTATCAGTCCAGAAACTATCCAATGTCACGTAAGTATTCTGATGATCTTTAACTGTAGTCCCATAAATCTTTGAGATATTCTCTTTCAGCCGGGGAGGAAGAGTTTGAACAACGGAACCCTGAAAATGCAACCGCCTGTTGTGCATGCAAATGTGAGCTTTGCCAGAAAGGAGTCGAGCCCAAGGAGAAGCTAGCCATGCTCATTGCCCAGGCACTAGAGATATTCCTAAAGAATAACACACAGAAGAAAGAAACTAAAAAAAAAGACAAGAAAAAGAAGAAGGAAAGAACGAAGGGTACCCAAATGCCAATTTCAAGCACTGTCGCATCAAAGAAAGGCTCACGCCAAAAGTCCAAACCAGATAAAGAAGAGAAATTCTATTTGCCGGAAACTGGTCAATGTGCATATCTGGCACCCTGTCCGGAAACCGGTCAAGGTAACGGTCAAGGCAATAATAAATCAAGTCTACGGAATGGCAGCAAACAGTCCGGAAATTCTAGTATTGCAAGTATTCGATTCTCAGCTCAAAATCGTAAAGAATCAAGTATTCCAAGTGCTCGAAACTCGGCTCAGGAACGTAGTGGCAGCCGGCAACCTAGTATTCCAAGTACTCGATTCTCAGCTCAAAGCCGTGATCACATGGGCAGAGATGCAAGTATTCCAAGTGCTCGAAACTCGGCACAGGAGCGCAGTGGCAGCAGACAGGCCAGCATGTCAAGTAATCGCTACTCAGCTCAGGAGCGGCAGCCCAGCTGTCGGCCTGGATGTCCAGGTTTACGTTCCAGTGGCAACTTCACCGGCAGATCCTCTACAGGCATCGAAAGCACGTCAAGTAATCGCTACACAACTCAGGAGCGGCAGCCCAACTGTCGGCCTGGATGTCCAGGTATACGTACCAGTGGCAACGCTGCGGGCAGATCCTCTACAGGCATCGAAAGTCAAGGTGCACGCAACAACTGTCGCTGTATGTGCCACAAGCAAGTTGATCGCTATGCCGCCGGTGATCAAGGAGGAGGTGCAGGACGACTGGAAAGAACTGCAACGGATTTAAACGTTCTCGCTCCCGTTGCACACTATAGACATGGTGGCCTAATCGATTTCCCATCCAATTATAAACTGCAGCGTAGTGGAGACTTCGGGCGTCGCAGCTTGGTGCGTACTGCAGCGGGTGTAACGCTCCACGAGCGGGGGAATTGCGAGGAGCAGGTCAAGGACACCAAACAGCAGGCAGGATATAGTAGAAGTGCCAACAAGTTGCCAGTTTGGCGTTAAGTGCACAAATTACGCATTGTATGAAACGTAGAATTATTTTTTTTAAACCAAAAAAAAAAACATGCGAACATATAATGCATAATTTTGTTCACACGCGTGGTGGCTTATAGTTTTTATAAAACAAAAAAAAAACATTAATAACAACAAATTTTCGTAAATTCCAACAGAGCATAATAAACCGGTAAAGTATTTTCAACATTTTTGCATTTGCTGCTTCCTTTTCCATTTCAATTTCACTTTAAAATTTCAACTTCCGTTTCCGTTTTTTTTTTTGGCCCAGATTAACTTCTTAGCGGCACAAATCAAATGCGTGGACAAACAATTAACGCCACAGGCGTTTCCTTATTCACAATTTCACTAATCACTTAAAATATTTTTAGTAGAATCTTCCAGTTCCTTGTTACCTGTTTTTTCTTTCCTTTTGGGATGTGATCGCACAATGGGCGCGTCGGCAGCTTCCTGCGCTGCATTTCACACTGACGATGAGCATTTAATTGCCTACTGGCCACATGTCCTGCTGCGCAGGACGACAGCGGGAAAAATAATGTTAATTGCAGCTACAACAACGAAACGCACTTTTCCTTCAATCGGCAGCAGGACATCCTTTTTCCTTGTTTTTGTTGTTTACAAGAAACCCCTCATATACCATATATATATCTGACTGTTATTCGAATCTCTGTTTGTGTACAAAGTACGCGCCTTCTCAGCGTTTCCGCTCATCATCATCCTCATTGGTAAATTTCTGTATTTTTTTATATATTTTGTTTTTAGGGCAACGCAGCAGCAACAGATGATATTGGCCCCCGTTCTGTGTCTGCGGCCTAAGCCCATGTGTTGTAAGCAATACAGGATGCGTTTATGCAGGATGTGCAATTGTTCATGTTTAGGTTGCATTTTGAGCAAATGTTTGCGAAACGTGTAAGAACGTTGATAAAAACAAATATTGCGAGTGTGTTGGTTTAGGAAGGATATAAGCTAGAAAATATGAAAGCTAGAAGCTAGAAAAGATTTTAATTGATGAATTTATGATCAGATCGGGAAGTGGGTGAAAAATGCATTTTAAAGTTACATATGAAAATCCTAGGTGGAGCATATCAGGTGACGTAGTAGGCTACAATAATAGTGAGATTATTGAATATGGTTAGTTTATTTTTTTCGTATTTTTTCATTTATTTTTTTTTTTTCTTTTTTTTTTTTTTTGTTGATGCGGGAACGGGACCTAGCAACGCACTCCGGGCTGATGTACATGATCTAGTGGAAAATAATTCAATCAATTGAGCAAGGTTTTTAGTAATCTATGTATTTAAATCTATATATTTAAATCTATAAATATGTATATATTTAAATCTATATATTTAAATAAAAAATATTTGTACAACAATGAAATCCTAGTGAATTACTCGTGGTAGTAAAATTTAAATTTAAAGTTTTGTAACTAAATTTGATAATTTTAGCTCAAGGATTCCAACATTTTAATTTTAATTGAAAAACTTAAATAAAGGATGCAAACATTTAAAATTTTAATATTATATAAAAATCTTTAGGTTGAGTTTTGTAGCTTGATAAGTCCTATTTTTAATATAGAGTATAAAATTGATAAATTTTAGTTGAATTTTGGGCGCAAACCAATTTACAAAAATTCTTACAAATTCATGAAAAATTCAATAAATTAAGAAACTTTGAAAACAAAAATATACGCGTATTCTTTAGACAAAGAACCTCTTCAGCAAATTAATATGTTTTTGAACTTATATTTATTTGCTGAAGAAACTGTAAAGACTTTATCAAATTGATTCAATAAACATATTTGATTAACTTAAACATTATTTGTTAAACTTTAAAAAGCTGAAAGACTTCTTTAATATTTAAAAGAAAGAAAGATAATTTCTTTTATATTTATCTCTATATCGTTTTTATTCTATCTCCATAAAATGTCTCTTAAGTTTTGACAGATTCTTCCGCAGTTGAAGACGGCATAATTACGAAACTCGATAAACTTTAGCAACTCTGTTGGTTCTATAAATATATATTTGCCTTTACATTGGCTACCTTATAATACCACAATTGCCAAACAATGGATTCCAAGTTTTTTTTTGTTTTTTTTTTTCTTTCGAGTTCTTTACAAGAATTTAAGAGCTTTGCTTATGATTGTTCTTGGGCATGTTGTGGGTTTACTTTGGGAAACAAACCATTTACGTGACACATTTTGTGAGATCTTTAGTGTTGTTGTTGTTGTTGTCTTTGTTGTTGTAAGTAGTTGCCGTTAATCAGATTCACGGCGCATTTCTACACAACGTTCTTTATTTTATTTATTTTCATTGTTATCATTTGAAAATGCCTTAATCCGAATTTATGAAATGAAAGCGGAAGTCTGGTGCGGCTTGTTTCCCATTGTGCCCACCAATCTCCTCTTTCTCTCACACTCTCTCTCTCCCTGTCTCTCAGCTTAGTCTTTTCTCTTTTTCTTCGGAGACTCGCAGTGTCTGAGGGGGAAGTATCTTCGTTTCGGTTTGTGTGGCATTTGAATGTTGTCTTCAGAATCTACAGAATCTGATGTTTGTTGGTTTTTTACGAGCGCGTTTTCAGCTTTTTTTACGGTTAGTTCGTTTCGTTGTCGACCGATTGATTTAAACATTTTATATATATTTTTTTTTTATATTTTATTTAGCTGCTACTGTGGCTTCAAGGGGTCTTGAGCTGAGGCAGGTCCACACACCAAAAATTGGTGTTAATGATCGTTTTTATGTGGCATCAGGTCTTAGCGTTTTTTTTTTTATTAGCCAGCTGCCATCACGAAATGACAGACGTTTCTAAAGAACTAACAAATTACCGCAAGTTTTTAACTAGCGAAACACCACCTCTCCCCCGAAGGAAGTGCTGCCCCCCACGCCTGCTCCTGGGGCAACAAATTTTTGGAATTTTCAGAAACTTTATGACACATCTGTTTATTGATTTATAGTTCGGGAAAGTGCCAATAAAATGCAGCCCACAGGGATTAGCTAGGATTAGCTCCACATGGCTATGCCCCTCTAGACAAAAGCATATATACGTAGGGATCATAAAACGCACTTTTCTGTATATTTTGGATGCAGTTTTAATGGCTTCAGGGAGGCTGTTCTCTAGCCATAAATCGTTTAGTCGAGGGGTGAACTATATATAGGAGCAGACGCACATTTTGGTACTTATGATAACATTTGATTAGCAGCCAGAGTCTATATATGGGGTTTTTACTATATTTGGAACTTGATATATTGACGGCACACGCCCCCATCGATACAGCCAGCTGCAATGACTCTGGATTGGAAATTTTGAATGATTTTTCCCTTCAGTTTGGATCGTGTCAAGCGGTCACTTCCTTTGCTTATTTTGAATTATGCGCAAACAGAAAGTTTACCTGTGTGTCTTCCTGGCACGTCGTAATTGAAAGTAAACAGGCTAAGCAAATAGTTAAAAATAGGAATTGAATTGAATTGAAATTGTGTATAAAAATGCTGAATATTAACGCACAAACCATACAAAGTCACGTACCAGAGTCTGCCAATTGTAAGCCTAAGCAAACATCCTTTTGACCAATCCTCTCTCTCTCGCCGGGCTTGGGCTTCCTGTTAGATGCTTATCATGTGTGGAATTTACATTTATTGTGCATATACCTTGAGCCAAACAATTGGTTGCAAGGCAGCTGCTGAAATGTTCTAGGATGTGTGTGTGTGAAACAGGATGCCAGCTACAAGGATTAACTGTAACTATTTTGGCAGTGGCTAAGCAGCAGGAAGTTCAAACAAAATCGGCTCAGATCAATGTGCAAACAATTGGGCCTGTGTAAATAGTAAAAGTAGTTTCATCTGTCTGTAGATCCTGGTCACGCATCAGCTGTAGACCAGGACGACGACGAGGCTATCAATTAGGCAGCCAATTAAAGCATTTAATTTATTTGGTCTGCGATCGACGTGTTCGATAAACAAGCCATTAGATATAGTAGTACTTTCGCTAAAAGAAATGCGAGCAGGCATCAAAGCAGACTGGCGACAGGACCAGCTACAAAGATACAAAGATACACAGATACAGATACAAAATGCATTTGTAGAGATACAGATACGAGGCAGACAAAAGGTGCAACCTTAAGTGAAAAGCAGCCAATAGAAACAATAATTGCGTGGTTGCGTTGCTTAGATAATTTCATTGGAAATGCGGCAGCTGCTGCTGCAATTTGAACTCAAGAACAGGACGCGCGTCCTGCCATTTGTGCCACATAGGTGCGTTGCATGCGCGTGCCTGCAACAACGTCGGGGGCCATGTTGCAAGGGGCGCGTCTCGAGTTTTTTTTTCTATATATATATATATTCCACTGAACCGCCAGTCAAAGGATGCGTAATACGAGTATTCCACTTCACGCTTGTCTATAAATTGATGAAAGGATTTAGGCACTTAGCTGGGCAGCCATATGCCCTCTGCATATCCTTAACATATGCTGCAGGATAAAAAAAAACTCGACTGCGTGTCAGTCATATAAATGATCCTGCGTCTGTCACTTCTGAAAAGGAAGTCGCACCGCAAAACCCAACAAAAAAAAAAGAACGCGCATTTAAATTTGAGCATTTGGAAAGGAAAAAGGATTTCCTGTAATTACACTGTCGTCTAGGCAACGTAATTAGTCAACACACAGCGTTAACTTGAACTTCTCCTACTCCTACTCCTCCTCCTGCTCCTCAGCGGCACGTGATGGCCACCGAAATTGATGACAATGCCTGTTGAATGGTTTATTAATATGTACAAAATATATTTCAATAAAAACTAAGTGCAAGTTGATAAATGGACATCTGTCGTATTTTAAATTGGATAGAAAAAGGCAAGGAAAAATAGGAAATTCTAATAGAGTATTGAAAGTTGACACATGCCCGGATAAAAGGCTCAAATTAAACATATGCATAGAACAAATATATCTATAATTGTTACCATAAATTAATCTGCAATCTTAGAAATTTTGATTTATAAATTTATTTACTGCTTCTGCAGATTTATGTTTCTATGGAATTTTTAGAAATATCTTAATCAAAAATCCCTGTGCACAATAGTTATTCACATTTCATGAAGCATTGTCTAATTCATTTCTAAAAAATTCGATACACTTTTTAACACAGAAGCAAATCGATTTCGATTCATTGAATGAAAAACAAATATTGAGTTTTTTGGTCCTTTGTCAAAAAAAAAATAAAGATCTGAAAATGTGTCCAATGCTGTTGGGTTCAGCATATTACAAAGAGAGCTAACAG
The DNA here is from genome assembly GCA_035043045.1 of Hirtodrosophila alboralis. Lineage (NCBI taxonomy): Eukaryota > Metazoa > Arthropoda > Insecta > Diptera > Drosophilidae > Hirtodrosophila > Hirtodrosophila alboralis. The sequence continues at coordinate 6,357 of JAWNNH010000466.1, read as the reverse complement.
ATTGTACACTGCACAAAAGTGGAAAATAGGATTGGAAAAACTAAAGTTATAAGAATTTGAGGTAGAGAGCATTTCATTTATAAATTTTATTTTGTAAAATGATTAGAGATATTATTATATGGCCGAAAATATGACAAAGAAACAAATTTATGAGCTTTAGATATCTAGAAATATATAAATATAAGTAAATAAATAATAATACAAAATTTATCTAAATTAAAAAAAGCAATTTCCTGATTTGAGTGCAAAATTAATGTAAAGCACAAAGTATGATTTATTTATTTATTAATTTATTTTATTTATTTATTTTTTTTACAAGATAAGCTTATAACAAAACTATGATTGAAAAGATATTCAGGATAAGAATTAGTTCAGTCTTAACAAAGTTATGAGTGTTAGAAGTGCCGTAAAATAATATTTTATGAATTTGAAGCAAAATAAAATGTCATAAAAAATCAAAAAAAGAATTAAATATATAATTTTTAAATGCCAAATAAATACAGAGCACAAACTATGATTAAAAAGGCATTTCGGGTAAAAATTCGTTTATTTCTCACAAAGTTATAAGCAATTGCAATCTAGGAAAGAGGTAAAATTAATGCCTACAATTTTTTTCAGTGTCACCGAGAGCGGCGCACAATTGAGAGAGATAAAGTGAGAGAGAGAGCGCACAAGCAAAAGAGAGCGTATTGTTGAGAGCACGCTGATTGAGAGGCAACAAAACCCGATGCACAGCGACGATCGCAATCAGTTGAGAACGTGAAGTGCGCGTGCACAGAACGCAGAAACGTATAGATACAGATACATAGATACAAATTGTGAGACACGCAGATATTCGTACGCAAAAACCAACAACAACAAAAGCGAATTGCAGCTGCAAACTGGAATTTAGCCAGTCAACAAAAAAACAACAACAATAGCTACAACATATTGTGTTAAGTGAAAAACTAAAGAAACTTGAAGCTGAAACAACAAAAACAACGCTGCAACAATTTGAAACAGCAATAGAAACAACAACAATAAAAACAACAAAACTTTCGAAACTTGAGCCAGAAACATAGAAAAGTAGTTCAGAGCGCGAAATACTTAAAAGCCAGCTGTTTTTGTTGTTGCTGTGTAACTGTGAGATACATTTTTTGTGCAAATTGTGAAATCGCCCCCCTTGCCACTCTCAACAACCCTGTGTAAACATACAGATACAGCAATAGAGATAGATATACAAATATAAAAATATATATAAAACAAAAAACAGAGACAGCGCTAGAGAAACCAGAGAAAAGCAAAGCGAAAGCGAAACGCCACAAAAAAGTGCAATTTCTATTTTCGCGAAAATATAAAAAAATAAAAGAAAACGACATAAAAAATATAATATATATATATACCATATACCTATATACACGTATATATACAATATATAAATTCAACAACAACTGAAATTGCATTGGCAATTCCACGCAGGAAGTTCCATAAACAAAACGCAAATAAAAGAAATTCATAAACAAATTACAAATAAGCCACATACCGTGCAACTACATATATATAGAAAGATATATATCAACAGACACAAAGCCACAACGGATGTCGTCGCAAAAATAACAATAAAATACTGCAAAAATTCAACAGCTGAGATACAATTTTGGATTAACTTTCGAATAGGTAACTACAATACTCTAAAAGTTAAATTAAATCATAAAATTCCAACTATGGCACTCATTAGGAACTCTACAAAAATCGAAGGTTTCATTAACAATTTGGTTAAGTATTATGACCATTATGGTTGTTCGCTTTATAAAGGTTGTTTAACAGTTTAAACGGCTTGTTTGACATGTTGAAGAATGCGTTCAAACTTGGTTTTTTCGAGTATGTATCTCATTTTTGCCTTGGTACACGGTTTTGGACTGTGACTTGCTAATTGACCTCTAAAAGGCGCTTCGTAATTTATTTTTTATATACTTTCAAACATTGAAAGACCATTTAAATTAACATAAACGAAACCTTTAACAAAAAACACAAACAGAAATCGAAATCGAAAACCGAAAAAAAAATGTTGAAAGATTGAAAGTGCCATTGAATGGCACAAAAGTCATTAAAATATTTATGTTATGAATATGATATACTAGTTATAGGCCAGGCCGAAATATGATAATCAAAAAGTTACCTTGAGTTAGGATCGTGAGCTTGAACAGACACTTTCAAGATCAAATATTTTGCTTAAAGGTTAATTAAACATATAAACTGTAGCTGTAGGGTTTCAGGAGGAACGTAAACTAGATTGGCAATAGGTAATAAATTAAAATATGCAAAATACGATATGAAAACTTTGATGTATATACTTTGAAAATGTTTATTAATTAATTAAAAATGTTTATTCATCATATTTTATTCACGTTTGTAATCTTTGTATAATATATCAGCTTAGATTAATATTTATTTTATTTTACTAACTTTTGGCGATAAGTTCAAATCAATTTCCGGTTATGATATGTTGACAGTGCCATCATACCACGCAATTACTTTATGTTTGTTTATTTGCAAAATAAAATCTATTATTTATATCTTCTTTAATAGAAACTATATTCCCCTTTCAAATATTTTTTGCAATTTTTTAAAGTCATTTCCAAGCAGCTTATAATCAGATTATTTGCAATGTGATGGCTTTTGTGCCTTATAGATAGTTAAGGGGTTTCTAACTAGCATATAATAGATACTTAAGTCAAAGTCATGCATAGTTTTTTGGTAGAACAATCACAAGCGAATTTGGTTTAGATAGAAATCCATGCAGATATCTTTAAATCTCTCTTCAAGCATTGTTAACCAGTTCAAGTCCAGTTATGAGAGCCCTTTTGAAGACGTTCTTTTGTGGTTTGGGCTTAGACTCAATGTGCATTCTGCATGACCGAGTTAGTTGCGGTTGTTGTTGGTAGCTGTTGTTGCCAAGAGTTATGAAAACCTAACTAACAAACAGAATTGTCATGAGAATAACTGGCTGAGAGCACAGTAGAAAAACCACAAAACACAAAGCGACACTCGAAATGCCAAGACGGCAGCTGCAAAATATATTTTAACAGCAACAAAAAAAAAAAATAAATAAAGAACTGAAACAGAAATTGAGAATCAACTTCAAATTGTAGCTAAGCCAGTCAAGCAGAAAGAGATGGCATTAGCGAGAGTGACAGAGTTGGCAACAGAGAAGCATTAAATGCATTTTGGGCGATTGCTTCCCTTTTGTGAGCCCGCATTTTTATGAATGCGCGCGCATGCGCAAAGGATGTGGCCAAGTCACAAGAATGAGGATTAGAGATGGAACTACAAGGAGAAAAACAAGCACGATTAAACACGATATATATAGGTAGAACTTTATTGAATTGTTTAGTTCGTTAATATTAATACAATCAGGCTTATTTCCTACTTAAAATACTTTATATTTTGAATCATTTTCCTAAGGATGTAGTAAAAAAAATAAAATAGAAATTATCTATCTAATTTTTTTCTGAACTCAGAACACTCAAAAATTTATATTCAGCATGATTTGACAGATTTGACGAGAATAATAATAAAATAATATATAAATATACGAATTATCGAACTTTTCGTTCAGGCCATAATCTGATATAATTGATTTGGAAGTTGCTATTAAATTTTAATGGAGCATAGAAAATTGTGAATATATAAAAGAATTTATCATATTTTTATTGACTGATATTTTATAAATTTATATTTATCAAAATTCAATTTAATATATTTATGAGCTTTTCCAGTTTTTCCTTAATATTTTGCTCGTACACATCCTGTTAACTCGTGCCTATTCGTGTCACGCTTCCAACACTAAGGGGCTGTGGATCTGGCTATGCGTGAATTCAGTTTGCAGCGGCTCTTTGGACGCTTTGTGTGTAATCTTTGCAGCTGCTGCCACATATTACTATGTATAGCATAAAACGCACCTGGCAGCACGACACAAAGCCAAAAAAAAAAAAAAAAAATATATATATATAAAAATTCTTAATTAATTCTGTCTCAGTCTCAGTCACCCCCTCTCTCTCTCTCTGTCTGTGCTGATTCAGACGAGTTACTGACCCACTAAAGGAAATAACAAGTTTATGACGTATTAAACAAACTTTTAGCTGCACTTGGGCATATGATTTAACTATTTATTTATTATTTACCTAGAGTATATATTTTTGATAAGACTACGTTTCCTGCTACTCTACAAGTATAGCCCTAACTGAGTAATATAGCTTGTGAGTTGGCGCGTGTTATGTTGCAACTTCAGCCAGTCTCTGCCTTGTCGGCAATGCTTCATTGCGTGCCACACGTGTGGGGCGTGAAAAGACTGCGTCTGATTCTGTCAATATGTGCAGACAGCGACGCCGGCAGCATCATCATCATCAAAGCATTTGCTTAGCACTTTTATTTAATTTCCAACTAAATATTTATACAGCAACACAAAAAGAAGGAAAAAAAAATTCATGCATTTGGCGCCATTTGCTTTATTTTTAAACGAGGAAAAGTCGTCACACATCCGTCCATCAACTGCGCCCTCATGAAATGATGAATGGGAATGGTACGAGCACAGTTCTACCATCCAATTTCTCAACTCTCCGAGACCACCTCCCCCATAGCGTTGCCTCTGGCCCCCAGTTGCATGCCCCCTCCCAACGCTGGCTGCGCTTTTGCAGACGTCAGGCAGACGCCGTTGCATGTTGCCTCCGACAGCGTTACATGATTTGTAATATCAGCAAACATACAAATACACATACTATATAAACATATATATATATACATACGTAACAACAAGAAGATACTTGGGAATCCGGTTTGTTGTTGTTGCTGGCTGGGCTGGCAAAAAAAAATATTTATTTTTAACAATATTTAGCAGATTATCATCTGTCGCGTCTGCTGTTGTTGTATGCACTCTGATGTGAAATTTGTTATTTAATAAACAAGTTTATTTGCCTTGAATTGCAGCCAAGAATAATTTAAACAAAAATAAATATTGTGCACAATTTTTAGCATATTATTCAATTAATTATCAACACAAAAATATATATTTCTAAATTAATTTTAAGCAACTGTTGCTTTTGGGGTTTTTATATACATATATTCAAATTTCCTTTTCCAATTGGTTGAACCACAAGCAAATAAAGAAAAAATTTCAAATTTCTCTGACAAAAACTCTTCAGCTGGAAATTCCACTCAATTCTAAGCAACAACAACAACAAAATTAACTTAAGAGGAAGCACATAATTTAGCAGACGTACACACAAAGTGTATCTATGAGATACTTGTGTAGTCAGAGATACGTGTGCAAGAGCATGGAACTGTTTCAAACTGTAATCAAATTAATGACAGCTCTGAGATTTACATAGTATTTACTGTGTGTGTGTTTATATTTATTTATTTTTTTTTGTTCTCATTGTCAAGCATTTGATATGTAAGCCAAGAAATATATAAATCAGAATTTTGCAAAATGAATTAGACTTTGGACATATTCTAGGTAAAAACGTAGATGAGTAAGAAAATAGCTGAATAAGGTTCTGAAGTGAATGCCAGATTTTATGGCTAGGGATGTATAAGATTGTCAATTTATATTTATAAAAAAGAGATTGATTATTCTATAATTTTAATAAACTAGATCATACCCGCTCCAAAAAAAAATTGAATAAGAAAAAAAAAAACAAATTTATCATATTTTAAAATGAATTTTCCACTCACTTTCTGATATATTTTTAATCAAATTTTTCCCGAGTGCCGAACTAATATATAACAGGAAGCTACAGTAAAAATTTAAGGTTTCTAGCTTCTACCGTTTAGCCTGCTCGTGAGTCGCCAGTCAGTCAGTCAGTTAGTTTGAACAGTTTTATATATATATAGATAAACCTTACAATTAAGTATATTCCATACATACCCTTTTGCTGTCTGTTACACACTTAACCCAATAGTGAAGCATAGCTCAAGTGTTTTTTTGTATAGGGTATTTGAAATTTGATTGCGAAATTGAGCAAAGTTTTAGATGCCTGGCAAAGTTCGCGGTAGATGAGTTCTCCAAAAAAACAAAAAAAACGGAAGCGACCTGCAGATGAAGATGGAAGGCGTCAAAAGACAGAAAAGTCTTAAAAGTGTGTGTATTTGTGTGTGTGTGTGTGTGTATCTGTATCTGTGTGTTGGGAGCAAATTACGCACTTAAAGTGCTCGCCAAATGACAGGAAACGCGTCATTTTTACGAACTTCAAATTACGATTTTACGTTTTGTTGTTTTTGTTGTTCTTGTTGTTGTTGTGCACACTTAAGAAGCAAACTCAGTGAGACTGTGTGTGTGTGTGAGTGTGTGCTTGTTTATATAGTAGCTGCCACTAAGTA
>JAWNNH010000465.1:0-30329 GCA_035043045.1 Hirtodrosophila alboralis | reverse complement strand
CAACAAATAAAAATTCAAATTATATAGTTGCAGAGCTAATGATTAAATATTAATAGCAGGTATAATGATTTTCCTTAGAAATAGAATATAAATGCTGCTACACCCCTGGAAAAAACGTAAAATAAAATTATTAAATTTATTCACATATTTATAAGAATTATGAGGTTTGGTATCGGCTATAAAACAAAATCATTTTTATTTTTGTAAACTTAGTTTTATCATTTATAAAGCAACTAATGCGCAAACTGTCGCATCAACTGTTATATTCGAACTGTGATTAAAAAATAATTTTCAGAAAAAAAAATATGAAAGAATATGAAAGAACGTGGCACGTCTTCTATTTGCTGAAACCGAGAGAGAAACAGCGCGAAAAGTCAAAGAAAACATTTGTCAGACATTGGAGAAGACTGATGGCGTTTTTGATGGCCGAAAATCAAGTTTGTTTTTACGTGCCTTGTGACAGGAACGTGGCACATGCCACTTGCCACTTGCCACTGCTACTTGCCACTGTGTGTGTGTGGGAATTTTGCTGTGGATATCAAAGGTCGCAGCTGCTGCAAATGGCTGGTGCTTTGCCGAAATGAGAACATTCCCACCCACCACACTCCAACCCCCTTTCCATTCCCATTGCCATTTCACGCTGCGAATTGTGAATGTGAATGTGAATGTGAATTGGGAGACTATGAGAAATCGCTCGTCATTATTGACGCTTGCGAAAATTTCTCCTAGAATTGCACATATGTATGAAGTGTGCCTTATGCCTGCCCCCCCGTTGCGTTCTCTAGACTTTGGTACGCCATAAATTATGCTACTTGCCTGCCGCACGAGAATATATATATATATATATATATAGAGACATCTGTAGCCGTAAAAAATCGTGCCCCAAAAACTTTGACCTGCCTCTCCCCCCGAAAGCAACCCAAAGTGCCAACAACTTATTGAAAATCACTTAGACACACATGTGACGCTCCGCTCCGGCCGGACGCGTTACGTGAGCGTAAAACTGGAACTGGAAGTGGAACTGGGAAAGGAAGTTCTCCGGGTATTCATTCCTCTACACCTCCTACGGGTTCGCCACTTTGTATAATTTATGTTTGAGCATTAGAATTTATTTGATGCCACAGTCCAAAAAAAAAACTAGGCTAATCTTATACAGAGTAAACTGCCTGACAGAGGAATGACAGGCGTGTCGAATGGTCAGCCAAGTCTCATCTCTCTGGTTGTTTAAGGCAATTATGGTTGATATGTTTATTCTAAATCAGAAGTAAACTGTCTAAAGAGGTATTTAAAAATTGTTAAAGGCTAAATATCAATATAGGAGCTATTGAATTTTTTCTTGTCCGAAAAAATAATTTATTTATACACTTTTGAAGAAAGAATAACTTGCTAAAAAGAGATTTTATATAACTTAATTTGTTTGCATCTATTTAAAAATTTATTTTATATTTCAAAAAATTTATTTGAGTAGGATTTAGAAACCTCCAGAGCTGATAAGCTTTAATAAAAATTACAGCCTATTTAAAGCCATAGAAATTGAACTGCATTAAAGTTTTTTGTATTGATCGCATGTTAAAGTTGAGAGTTCTAAAAAAATCAAGCCTGAAAAAAATCATAAGATCATTTTTTTTTTAACCTTTATAAGAGTTATTTTATGGGTTAAAAATATTTTTTTTTTTTTTTGAAAATTTAAAAAATACATTGAAAATTTTAAAATAAATTATTATTTTTTTTTTTATTAATTTAGAGCATTTATACACATATTATTATTATTTTAGTTTTATATAAAATTTATTATTTATTTAATTTAATATTTAATAAATTTTCAATGCTATGGTAATTTTTTTCTGAGTTAGCCAATTTTTCGTCAATCTATAACTCTGTTGGTTTTGATTTTTTCAAAAAATCCTACATAAGCAAAAATGTTTGAGATATTTCAAAGTACAACTTTTGTAAACACATCAAACCTTAAAATTAAGGTCCTCTAGGTGTTTTGGCCAAAATAAGGCAAAAATTTAATTTTTACATAATTTCTTTAATCTTTTGGTAGAGAAATTAGTTTACATAATCGGTTTTGTTTTTCAAGATATCAAAAAAAAAATGTAGCTGTTTGCTCTAGTATTATGATCTGCAAAATTTAATCAAGCTGTTCGATTTCAAAGTTCCGATATGGGAACACAGAATCTATAAGGAAACAATCATTTAATAAAAAAAAAATAACTCTTAATAAACATTTTGAAAATACAAAAGTCTAAAGTTCAAATTGATTTTTCTTGTCTTAATTACTTCCTGAAATAAATCACAGATAATATTTAATCCGGCAATACAAAAATAATCTTTTTTTTCAATTTGAATTCCTATATAATCTTTAATTGAATGTGTAAAAGATTCAGTTCACTTTCAAGTATTCTACGAGTCAGTTGAAATTAAAAAAACAGAAAAAATGTTGAGGTATATAATTGGAAAAACATTTATAATTTATTTCCTGTTTGCTGTTTTATTATCCTGTGTCAATTTTGTAAACGGAACAACTTTAAGTGAGGATTATAATAATTCTGAGAAAAAATCAGTTAAAGATCAATCAGATTTATTAAAATCCATCGACACTGGGAAAATTGAAAATATTCCGGAATATTCTTCGTATATGGAAAACATACAAAAATCATATCAATCAATTTACAATCAATTAAGTAATATTTTTGGCATTTTAAATAATGAAAATAATAAGAAAATTGAGAAACTTATGACAAACATGCAAAAATTTAAGTCCTTGATAGAGAAAGAGGAATCTATAATCAAGAGTAAGGAAAGTGAATTAATTCTTTTAAAAGCTCAAGCTTTGGATTATGAGAAAAAATTCAAAAAAAATGAAAATCTATTCAGCGAAAGCCAATTGAATACAGAGTTCCTAATTAAAGACATAATGAATAAAGTTATGAAGTGTCAAAAAATTGTCAATGAGAAAGATATAAATATAATTGAGATAGGCTCAAAAATAAACTCAACAATTGAAAAGAAGAAAAATCGTAGTAATAGTAGCGAACTGGAGACAAATGAATTCAAAGTTAAGATAGACGCTCTTGAGGAGAAAATGTTGAAGAATTCTGAAAACTGTGAAAGTTTAATAACTTTTAAGAATGCCACAGTTAAGACTTTGCAGGATAAAATTATACAAAAGGACAAAAATATACAAGACTTAAACGCTGAACTAACCTCAACAATTAAGAGGAAAGATGAAAATATAAATGAGTTAATTAAATTGCAGCTAATGTTTGCATATGATGCAAATCAGACAAAAATAGACTCGGACTCATTAAAAAATCAATTGAGCTACAAGGATTCCATAATTAAAAACTTGGAAGTAAATATCTCAACTTGTCAGAATGATTTTAATGAAATGAATAGAAATATTGAGTCTCTAAAATCTGCTCTGAACAAAAATGGAATGGACTTGAAGAGTTCTGAGAGTGAGCTGAGTAATTTCAATGAAACAAATCAAAATAATTTAATAGAAGCCATTAGAATACACATCCGTCAAAAACTCTCCAGACAGAAATCACTAAAAATGCAAGAAGATGAAAATATTAAAAAAGAAAAATTAATAAATGAATTAAAGTCCAAATTCAATACAGTACATGGGAATAAATATGATATTATAATATCTAGCGGGGAAAAAATACACGCTTTAAATAAAAGAATTAATCATCTTAAATTACAAAATTTGGAAAAATCTATAAAATGTGAAGACTCTATAAACTTAAAAGATACAGAAATTATGTTCTTGCAAGGTATAATAAATGCAGATGACAAAAATATTCAAGTTTTGGATTCTCAACTTAGATCTGATCCAATTGAAGCTGAAATAAATAAATTAAAAATTACGATAAAAAATTGTAAAAGAAATTGAACTCGTTCAGCACCAGAAAAAATAGGAAATTCAACTCGTTTAAGGTCTGAAAGTGGAGTAGAAGACCCGTTAATTAAGCTCTTAAATAAATGAAGAATAAATCCTAATAATTCACAATATTTTAATATTTCAATGTAATCTTAAAAACTGACCACACTTAACAACAACCTCTGAAATTATGACAATTGTTAATCAGTTTTCTACTAAAATATAAATATATAATATGATGAGCTTGTTGAAATGATAATAATAGAATATGAATATGTAAACAAATTGATAGTAGATTCAAGTAATTTATGAGATTTATTAAATAAAAAACAAAATCATAACATAGAAGAGTTTTTAAACAACTAAAAAGATTAACTGAAGAAAGTAATTGTACTCAGAAAATAATTTAATGTGTAAGATTATCAATATATATCAATAAAATTTTAAAATTCAAATACTATATAATGCTGCGCTTTAGCTGACACTTTTTTCCTCAGTATATTATCTGGAAGATTTTCAGGAAAAACTTGGAATATATCATTAGGTGATATACAGAAATATTAATTGACAAATATCCAGACAATTTCCAGATATTGTCATAAAAGTTGGAAAAAAGTTTAAAATTCCTTTATTTTGAGCTCGGCAAAAAAATCAATTCCAAAAGATATATTTTCAGAGCTAATAAATAAATAAATAAAGCCTTATTTAAAAGATTAAGTAGAATATTCAATGCCCTTATCATTTAGTCGAATTGATTTAAAAAAAATAAATGCTGTCTTAAGATGGCTTATAATTTTTGTAAAATCAATATAAATTTATAAAGACTTTGTACAGGCTGATTAATTAATCATTATATAATTATATATGTAATATATATTTATAAGCTATTTTCGGAATGCTATTTTTTTTTAATAAACTCGGGTTCAGTGAACTATGATAAGGCCATGTGGTACAGGAAATCTACTTTATTTGAAAAAATAAATATATAAATTTTTTTTATTTTATTTTTTTTTATAATTTTTTTTTTCATTAAAAATAAAAGAAGAAGAACTTTCTGTAAGTTCTGTTAATCTTTAGTTTTTTTTTTTAAATATCGTATTGAAAGTAGAGCTCTGTCTCAAATGCGTTGCTTTAAAAAAATGTTTAAACTGTGCCTCAGAATCCCCAAAAACCAAGCCCACCCTTTGCAAGCTGTCGCGGTTGGCTGCACTTGATAAACGAGCCAGAATTCGGAAGGACAACAGGACGATAGAGCAGCAACGGGTTTTGAGCACCCGAAGGCCAGAAAGGAAAAGCCCAAAACTAAGCCTAACCATTGTCAAACATTGGACATTCTAAGGCTGCTAATAGACACAACCGAGTAGCGGACAGCGACGACGACATATTCGTAATTTATGGCCAGTCGCTGAATGTTATCTTCTCGGAGGATGTGTGGACTTAGGACTACTACATATCTCTGGTTAACTCGGTGTAACTGATAGCTGGAGAGAGATGCAGAGAATCTCTCAGAGACTTTTCATCCTGTGTGACTGTCAGTGTCCGTTGTCTGTAATTGTTTTCCTAATGGAACACACAACCCCCAAAAACATTGACCGCACTTAAGTTGTCATTCGAGTATGTGCCGTAGAAATTTATGAGCCAACATCGAGGAGTCTGGAATTGGTACTCAGTCGAGTTGTTGTGGTTTGAGCTGCTTGTAAACAGCTCATTTAAGGGCCAGCTGCAATCAGAGTACAAAAACTGCAAATGAGTTCTTGTTAGCAATATATTAGCAATTGGTAAAAGTTGCAAGTGATTTAAGCTACATTTGAGAGGTCTTTAAGGTATTAATTAGAGGTGAACTCTTCAGGAAGTAAATAAAAACTGAAGACAAGCTTCAAAAAGTTGGCTAAAAATGAAACTTAACTACGTATATTGTTTAAAATATTAATTTATAATCAAATTGATTATGAAATTTAATATAAAAACCTAATTCGATAATATTAACTAATATTTTATCCTAGTATTTATTAATTATTATTTGAATTTGCTATGAATTTGTTTATAAAATAAATTTTAATATCGCATTTTTACTTTTGACAAAGTTTTGCGATTTAAATTCACTTGAAATTTAAATAACTGAATTTATTTATTTAATTTGGTATATAAATCTATTGCGATAACATTAACTAAAATGTTATCCTAGTATTTCTGGATTATTATTATTCAGATCATCTAAGATTTTCTTTTTGAATTTTAATTTAATTTGTTATTTTTATTTTTAACATTTGCGATTTTAATTCACGTGCCACTGCTATGAAATTAAGTTCACTTTAAATTGAAGTAGATATTAATTCACAAAAAAAAAATTAGGAATATATAAATTAAGCCATTTGAATAAAATTCGGAAAAATTCCGAAAATTAATTTCATAGCTCTCATTTAAGAAATATTGAGGGAAACAAATTTAGCTTAAATAATTTTTTTGGCAGGTTAATACTAAGTATATTTTTTACCTTTTCATAGTTCTTCAGATTTATTTAAAAAGTCGAAAATGTAGTTTTTTTCGATTTGTTCAAGGTAAATTTTGCGAAAGTATAAACAAATTTTTTTTTTAATTATTTCTTTTTCGTCGAAATTTTTTTTTTCTTTTTTTTTTTTTCTCTCGAAATTTTCAAATTTAATTTTTATTCTCAGATGCACGTAACATAAGAATATTTTACCATTTGTTTCAAAGTGTAATAGACAATTCATGTTTTTCAATTTCCGGTAGTCTTAACTTTTTTTTTTTCGTGCTTGCTAAAGAAAATTATTTAATTATAATGTATTTTTCAATACAAATACAATTTTAGCCCCACTCTCTTTTATTTCATTATTTTTAGTAAAGATTTTTAATCTTCTAATAAACATTAAGTTTTGAATCAAAACTCTTCAATTACAAAGAATCTACAGAAAAACCTTTCCATTGGAAACCCTAAGCCATTTAGTTTAAAACCTGAATTTATGTAAAAAGATTGCCAAAATGCAAACATGTTTCCAATAACAACAATAGCCAAAAAGCAAATCCTTTTACCAGTAAAGGAGGCAACTAATTGAGTTGCTGACATTTTGTTATGAATACTAATCTAAAAATGGGTAGGGAAACTTTAAAAAAAATAGAAAAGCCATAGAACTTTGCATAATACACAACAATAGTGTGAACGGGATGAAAATTTTAAGTATACCAGAAAAAACTTCAAAAATTGTTTATTATTGTTTTACAAAATTGATGATATAGAATAGAATTAATGCAAATTGAAGCTTTAAGCACAATAAAGCTGCTAAAAGCTCGGGCTCGGGTTGAAATTTATATGGGAAAATGCTAAAAATCTGTTTGGAAAACTCAAATATAATATTTTTGAAAAATACTATATATTGTTTTTAAATTACAATAATATTTCATAATAAAATAAAAATAAAAAATAAGGTTTGCAATTTTTACCTCGTAAGAGTAATTAAATTTATTTTTTTTTAAAAACTCACTGTGCCCTATTTTTTAGCTCATAAAAATATTTAAAAAATTATTTATTATTGTTTTAGAAACTTGGATAGATTTGTTGATATGAAAAAGAATTAAAGCAAATTGAAGCTTTAAGCACAATAAAGCTGTTGAAAGCTTCGACTGTGGTTGAAATTTATATGAGAAACAGTTAAAAATCTGTTTGGGGAAATCAGAAGATGATTAAATCAAATTAAATTTTTTTTTTAAATGTAATAATTTATAATTAAATAAAAAAAATAAAATTTGTTTTACTCGTAAGATTATTTAAAATTTACTTTATTAAAAAACTCATACTGTGCAATATTTTTAAAATCATGAAAAATCATTTTAAATTAAATTTAATTAATTTATTTGAGAATTTATTATTATAGTGTTTGATTTTTTTTCTGTGTTTAAAAATGGTGATAAATTAGTAATATTAGTTTTATTCTGAGTAATTCTACTTTTTCATAGCTAAATAATCCACTTTACGGCACAATTACACAATTGATGTTGATAGCTAATGCCAGTTGTGCCTCACCGAATAGATTTTATCATCCACATAATAATATCAATTCCTTCGCTCATGATGCGCACATGATATGGATGATTGATGGAAGAAATTCAAATCTGTGCCCAATTCTTTGGTAATTAATGTATTTATCTCATATATCTTGACCAGAAAACGACAATTTCTGTACCACTGAGAAGATTTTGACCCGCTGGTAATACTGTTAACTCCACCACACAGCGTTCACAACAAATTAATTCCGGTTCATAGGGTTCCATAGCATGAAAGGTTAAGCGTGCAATCGGCTTTTAAAGAGTATTTATATAAATAATAATTAAAAACCAACTTAAGCTCACCTTGAAGCGCTTGCGATATGTATCCAAAATTCTTCGTACCGTAGACAGTGCCATGCCAACGTGGTGGTATAAAGACCTCAAAATCAGCCGATGTTAGCAGCATAACGCCATGCTATAGCAAATATATTTATTTGATATCACACAGTATTATAAATCTTTTTGCTTACCAGACCATATGAATATTCGTGTAAATTTTCAGGGTTACCAACTTGGGCACACCATATGCATTCAGAAACATTATAAACTATAAATACTTGTATGGCTTATTACTAAAATTCACATAAATTCGTTTCATTAAAAATGTTTCATTTAATGACAATGACAGCTTTTTCCAAATGTTAACCAATAATTTTTTAAAAATTAATCTTTTTGTCTAAATGTCTATAGAAAATTGGAGAGTGAGTAGTTTAAATAATCATAGATTACTAACACTGATAATTTTAAACCAAAATTTTAAACAAAAATAAACTAATCAAGATTATATACCTATATTTATATGGCATTCAAATATACATACAACTTCATAGAGGACAAAAAAAAACATAAAAAAAATCAAAAAATTTTAATTTTAGATTTAAATGAGGAATCAGTCTAGAGGTCAAATTATGACCAAAATGAGTTTCCAAATTAAAATCTGTTGAGTTTTGACTAAGTTGTGAGGGTTTGAAGTATCCTTATGTAGATATCAAAAGTCGGAAAAACAGAATTTAAGTCGAACTTTTTTTTATTTCAGTTTTGCATGAGAAATCAATGTAGAGTTTAAACCATGATCAAAACGAGCTTCCAAATTAAAATCGCTTGAGTTTTTCAGTCTTAGAGCCTGGAAGATATCTATTTCCAGAAATCGAAAAAAAGAAAAATAATTTTTTTGTTTAATTTAATTAATGATTTGAATGAATGAAGGAATCAATCTAGAATCAAACCATATCAAAAGTCATCTTTATATATAAAACTGTTCAACCCGACTGACTGACTGATAACTGATTGGCGACTCACGGCAGGCCAAATGGTAGAAGCAATTGTGGCAATTGCTTCCTATTAAAAATTAAAATATTAATTATTATATTAAAATATATCGTGGTTGGCATCTGGAAAATTTTATAAAATAATCGGGAAGTGTGGAAAATCATTTTAAAATTACATATAAAAATCCACTTGGATAATCAGTGCGCAATTTGATAGTTTTTTTATTTTCTATTTTATGGATGTCTAGTCCTATAAAAATAGTTCAGTTTTGACCAATTGAGCTTAGTAGACCAAGAAAATAGTTGAGAGAATTCAAATCACTTTCATTATAGCAATAAATGTTTTTGTTTGTTTCTTCCACCACCTGTTAGAGACCTGTGCAATAATTGATGTAAATCTGTCAAAGTTGTGAAGTGTCACAGCCGTTGCAATGTTCATGTGAGTGTTGAGTGCCTTGTTGATCCCTTTTTCCATTTTTTTTCTTGTTCACAACTTTGAAGGCACTTGAAAGTGTGACTGTGGGAGAAAAATATATATATATTAACCGGCAACTGTGCAGCTTTAGAGGGTTATTCATATGAAATGACATTGTCAATGCCATATTCTAACCCATATCAGACCAGAAACAGGGAAAGAGAGAAAACTCATTGGAAATGATAAATAGCATTTGGAGTTAAAGAGGCCATGAGAGTCTCTCACCTTGAACAGGATATACGAGTACACACACAGGATATATATGGTTGTAGAAGTGCCTCTATGCAAAAAGGCCAAAAGCAACAGCAACTGGCAAGGACTTAAGCCCAAAAGTAATGAAAATGAGATGAAAATTATTGCACCGTAAATCAGGCGTAGCGTCCTGCGGCGTCCAGCTGTGTCCTGGCATCCTTAGATCCTTGCTATTTGGTTTCAACTGCTTAATTTGGCTTTCATTGCGTCTTTTCTTGTATTTCCTTTTTTAGTTTTCTTTTTTCTACGGCCTGACATGAATTATTTAACGATCTCCAGCTGCGTTGATGCGATTTCCCAAGGATGTCTAAATTAAAGCCATAACAAGCTTAATCACAACCGCAAAAAAAAGAAAGAAGAAAACTTCATTTAATGCACAATGTGGCCAAACAATAAGCTGCTGTAAAACACAGAAAAATTATTACAAAATTTATTGATACTTTTGTAAGCTAAAAATCATAAAAGAAAATGTTTTTATAGAAAAGAAATTAAATTTGAAAATTTAAATTCAGGAACTTTTGATATGAAACTACAAGGAATTTTGGCTTGGGTCCATTAATATAAATATTTCTAATAACTAGGTTCAACATTTTTAGATTAAATTTTATTTTTTTTCGGATTTTAATTTTCGATTTTACTCTTTTTTCTATAATACGGCATTAAAAATATACTTTTGTTTTTTGGAAATATAATATAATATATATTATATTATATATATTTTTTTTTACAGCCGTATATAAATAAATTTAATATCTGGTTTTTCCTATTTCACATTTTTCTAACCATATTTTTTCATTTACAACTTCTTGTGTGTTTGATATTTATTTTATTTATAAATGGGCTTAAAAAAAGAGCTACAAAATGTTAATAAATAAATAATACGCTTTTGCAAGGGATAATTTGAATGAGACTTAATTAATCTTAAATAAAATGAGCTTAATTAAATATTAAAAAAAAAATGTGGGCATTACAGACTATTTTGAACATATGGTCTTGATTTTAGTAATTGATTGATTTTCGTAGTTTTTATTTAAGATGCTTGTATAATCTTCAATTACCAAATGTCAATAAGTAGCTAAGATGCCCATTTATTTTACCCTTTTATAACATCATTGTAAATCCAACCAAAACCTACTGACAGAGTCTGCTTTGGCGCATTCAATGCCGACGCTTGTTTCCTGTATCTCAACCAACTGCAAATGTATCTGTATCTGAAACAGTAGCTGTTAGTTGTAGCTGCATTTGTATCTGTATCTGTATCTGTGTATCTGTAGCCTGTAGCAGGCGTGTGTGGTGTGCGTATGAAAAATGCGCCATGGCTGGCGGGAAAAGGAAAAAGGAAATCCTAAAACCAAATATAAAAGCGCTGCACATCGCTTGCTGAACCCACTTGAAATATTTTTGGCAATGAAAATAAGCCAAAAAAAAAGAAAAAAATATACATAAATACAGACATAATAAATGGAATGAAGCGCAAAGCTGCAAGCTACGAAAATGTTTGCAACATTTGCAACGTTGCGTGGCAATAACAAAACTGCAGCCAAAGCAGTCGAAATTGTTGTTGTTGTTGTTGTTCTTAATCCTTAGAAATTTGTTTAAAAAAAATATCACCAAAAAACCCTTTCTGCGTTTCGGTAAGGCTGATGAATGTTATGTGGGTCGCCGTTGTCCTGGATTAAATCTATGCAGTAATAACACAGCATGAGGTCTAACCAACTGTGTATCCCCAAATTATTCAGGCTCTGACAATATTTGTGACTCGTTTCATCTTAGATTTAGATTTAAATTGGCTTTATGTTGTCTGATTATGATTTTGGGTTATATATATTTATATTGCTTTAAAATCGGTTATTTTCAACGGAATTTCAGTTTGAAGCATTCTGAATATAAAACTGGATAAAAGTCCATCGAAAAAACATTTGCTTTTAAATTAATATTAAGTTTTATGTGAGATTAATTGATTTTAGTTCATACAATTAATATTTGAGTAAGATTCAATGCGGTTTAATAATTCCTACCTTTTTTATTTTAAATACTTATATCACATTTAAAAAAATGAAATAATATCTCTTGTATTTGATTTTTAAAATACAAATAAAAATTTGTCTTTTATTTCTTTTCTTCAAATTAAAAATTTGTGTGTTATATGTTTATTTATTATTATTAAAATCAAAATTAAAAGAATTCCTATATTTGTTTATTAAAATAAATTGCAGATTATTTTTTATTTTATTTTTTTAAAATAAAAATTGTCAAATTATTCTTAATTTTAACTTTTAATTCTAAATAAAGTTATACATATTAATAATTTTTGGTAATTTTTATTTATCATTATTTAAATCAAAAATAATAATTAAAACATAATTTTTATAAAATTTGATGCCAAAATTCGTATTTCTAGTCCCTGGATTTAAATATTGGTTGTTGTAAATCTATAAAAATGTATGTGAGCTTAATTGTTGTTTTAATATTTTTTTTAATTTATTTTTTTTTTTATAGTAAAAATATTTTTTATTATATTTTATATTTTTAATATTTTTATTAGCTTCTTTTTTTTTTTTTTGGTAATAAAATTCTTTACTTTTATATTTTTAAATAGATAGAGTTCTTTTGTGATTTTTAGGGATATATGTTTGCTATAGTTTAAATTGATTTATTTTCAGAGTTAAATATTTTATAATAATATATTAACTTACAATTGAATTAGTATTAATTAGAAAGCAACAAAATTTGCTAAGCTAATTTGACATTTTTTGTTTTGTCTATTTAATGAGAGTTATTATAGCTTTTCAGCAGTTTGAGAGCTCTTTAGAAAATGATTTTTATTAGCTAATATTATGGTGTTGATTATCTTGTACAAGTAAATGCTTAATGCATGACAAATTCACAAGTCTTAAGAGATGATTCACTAAGAAAACTAACTTGTCGCAAATTACTTTATAATGTTACCATTTCGAAAAACAATACCTCGCATTTTATTACTATTTTTTTTATACAATTTTAATCATCTAATTGACAACGAAATGTGATCAACAAACTATGGGTTAATTTCTGGCGAAAAATCCACTCACAATCACATTCACAATCACATTCATTTTCACAGTATGACGCAAGCTCCCCAGGACCTGTCAACTGTTGTATCCACCCCGTAATCCGGGGGACACACATAATTGCAAATACATAAATAAATTGATGCAGTGCATGGGTTTAAAGCATAATAAATTTTGAATGCGCCATTAGCATGATTTATGCTTATTTAATTTTTCATAACAATGAAAAGTGCGCACAACACAATAACAAGAGCGACAACAACAATAACTACATATAATGTGGCAACACAGGCGTGGCATTAGCGTCGCCTGTTAAACAGGACAAAAGGAGCTGCCACAGGACATACACTGACTGGCCAGGACTCAACTCATATATAAAGAAGAGAAGTGCATAAAAAATGCGATCGGCAATGGACAACAACATAATTGAATAGTAAAAGCGCGCACTGAAATTAACCACCACAAATGACGCAAATAATGTTAAAATGCCAGAGAGCCCTAAGGGGGGGAGAGTATAAGAGTATAAAGAGAAGCGGGGACGACCGCATGTACGGACGATTAAATTTCATTGAAATTGAATTACATTAAAAAGTGCAAAAGGCGACGCTGTGAACAGCACAAAAGCGTTTTCGTCCTAGACGTAAAACAGAGGCGAACACAAGCGACACAACATCCGCAACAACAACAACAACAACTATAAAAAAGAGTACAATTACAACTATTACAACAAGTCAAAATACTCTAGTCGAAGTGACTGTCAGAAGCCCTGTAGTATGGTCTTAAATATCCAAAAATATACTATACACACTAAGCGAAAATTCAATTGTTAAAATATTTATTTTTAATTTTTTAACTTTTTTTTTTGTGATTTTATCTGAATTTTATTTAAAAAAAAAAAAAAGTAAGTCTGGATAATAATAACAAAAAAAATAGTTAAAAAAAAAATAAAATTATAAATAAGAAATTTAAAATAATAAAAATAATAAAGTAATATAATAGTTTAGTCTGGAATTTATGTTTTTCTAGAAAGATTACCAAAAAATTCAATTAAAAATACAAACAAAAAATTAACATAAAATATATGAAATAAATACATTAAAAATTGAGATAGTAATTTTAATACTTAATTTAGGCGCTTCTAGAGCCAACCGTTTAACCACAAAATTCAGAAAAGAATTATAAATAAGAAATTTAAAATAATAAAAATATAAGTATAATATTTTCAATATATTCCCAAAAAAAAATATTATTTGCACTTATTTGAATTCTCAACACAAAAATATTCGCTTTCAAAAATATTTAAAAATAGTTTAATGCCCGTTTGGGAATTATAGACACACAGGTGTACAAAAACAGCGCCTACAAGTATGCATATCTATTATTATTATAGTTTTCAATTCAACAATTAATCAGACTTAATTTTGTTTTTTTTTTTAACTATTTTTTTTGTTATTATTATCCAGACTTACTTTTTTTTTTTTTTAAATAAAATTCAGATAAAATCACAAAAAAAAAAGTTAAAAAATTAAAAATAAATATTTTAACAATTGAATTTTCGCTTAGTGTGTATAGTATATTTTTGGATATTTAAGACCATACTACAGGGCTTCTGACAGTCACTTCGACTAGAGTATTTTGACTTGTTGTAATAGTTGTAATTGTACTCTTTTTTATAGTTGTTGTTGTTGTTGTTGCGGATGTTGTGTCGCTTGTGTTCGCCTCTGTTTTACGTCTAGGACGAAAACGCTTTTGTGCTGTTCACAGCGTCGCCTTTTGCACTTTTTAATGTAATTCAATTTCAATGAAATTTAATCGTCCGTACATGCGGTCGTCCCCGCTTCTCTTTATACTCTTATACTCTCCCCCCCTTAGGGCTCTCTGGCATTTTAACATTATTTGCGTCATTTGTGGTGGTTAATTTCAGTGCGCGCTTTTACTATTCAATTATGTTGTTGTCCATTGCCGATCGCATTTTTTATGCACTTCTCTTCTTTATATATGAGTTGAGTCCTGGCCAGTCAGTGTATGTCCTGTGGCAGCTCCTTTTGTCCTGTTTAACAGGCGACGCTAATGCCACGCCTGTGTTGCCACATTATATGTAGTTATTGTTGTTGTCGCTCTTGTTATTGTGTTGTGCGCACTTTTCATTGTTATGAAAAATTAAATAAGCATAAATCATGCTAATGGCGCATTCAAAATTTATTATGCTTTAAACCCATGCACTGCATCAATTTATTTATGTATTTGCAATTATGTGTGTCCCCCGGATTACGGGGTGGATACAACAGTTGACAGGTCCTGGGGAGCTTGCGTCATACTGTGAAAATGAATGTGATTGTGAATGTGATTGTGAGTGGATTTTTCGCCAGAAATTAACCCATAGTTTGTTGATCACATTTCGTTGTCAATTAGATGATTAAAATTGTATATAAAAAAAAAATAATAATAAAATGCGAGGTATTGTTTTTGGAAATGGTAACATTATAAAGTAATTTGTGACAAGTTAGTTTTCTTAATGAATTATATCTTTAGACTTGTGAATTTGCCATGTATTAAGTCATTTACTTGTACAAGATAATCAACACCATAATATTAGCTAATAAAAATCATTTTCTAAAGAGCTCTCAAACTGCTGAAAAGCTATAATAACTCTCATTAAATAGACAAAACAAAAAATGTCAAATTAGCTTAGCAAATTTTGTTGCTTTCTAATTAATACTAATTCAATTGTAAGTTAATATATTATTATAAAATATTTAACTCTGAAAATAAATCAATTTAAACTATAGCAAACATATATCCCTAAAAATTACATTAAAGCACAATTAGATGCTTATTTCGTTGAAAGAACTCTATCTATTTAAAAATATAAAAGTAAAGAATTTTATTACCAAAAAAAAAAAAAAGAAGCTAATAAAAATATTAAAAATATAAAATATAATAAAAAATAATTTTATTATAAAAAAAAAATAAATAATTAAATAAAAATAAAAAAACAACAATTAGGCTCCCATACATTTTTATAGATTTACAACACCCAATATTTAAATCCAGGGACTAGAAATACGAATTTTGGCATCAAATTTTATAAAAATTATGTTTTAATAATTATCTCTGATTTAAATAATTATAAATAAAAATTACCAAAAATTATTAATATGTATAATTTTATTTAGAATTAACAGTTAAAATTAAGATAAATTTGGCAATTTTTACTTTAAAAAATTAAAATAAAATATAATCTGCAGTTAATTTTAATAAAAAAAAAATGGGAATTCTTTCAAATTTTATTTTAAAAATAATAAATAAACATATAACACAAAAATTTTTAATTTGAAAAAAAGAAATAAAAGACAAATTTTTATTTGTATTTTAAAAATCAAATACAAGCGATATTATTTCATTTTTTTAAATGTGGTATAAGTATTTAAAATAAAAAAGGTAGGAATTATTAAACCGCATTGAATCTTACTCAAATATTAATTGTATGAACTAACATCAATTAAACTCACATAAAGCTTAATATTAATTTAAAAGCAAATGTTTTTTCGATGCACTTTTATTCAGTTTTATATTAAGAATGCTTCAAACTAAAATTCTGTTGAAAATAACCGATTTTAAAGCAATACAAATATATATAACTCCCAAAATCATAATCAGGACAACATAAAGCCAATTTAAATCTAAATCTAAGATGAAACGAGTCACAAATATTGTCAGAGCCTGAATAATTTGGGGATACACAGTTGGTTAGACCTCATGCTGTGTTATTACTGCATAGATTTAATCCAGGACAACGGCGACCCACATAATGCAAATTGCTCCTATAATTTGCACAGCAGCAACGACAAGGACGATGCCATTCATCAGCCTTACCGAAGGACGCACGAAACTTCGCGGGTTTTTTGGTGATATTTTTTTTTAAACAAATTTCTAAGGATTAAGAACAACAACAACAACAACAATTTCGACTGCTTTGGCTGCAGTTTTGTTATTGCCACGCAACGTTGCAAATGTTGCAAACATTTTCGTAGCTTGCAGCTTTGCGCTTCATTCCATTTATTATGTCTGTATTTATGTATATTTTTTTCTTTTTTTTTGGCTTATTTTCATTGCCAAAAATATTTCAAGTGGGTTCAGCAAGCGATGTGCAGCGCTTTTATATTTGGTTTTAGGATTTCCTTTTTCCTTTTCCCGCCAGCCATGGCGCATTTTTCATACGCACACCACACACGCCTGCTACAGGCTACAGATACACAGATACAGATACAGATACACAGATACAGATACAGATACAAATGCAGCTACAACTAACAGCTACTGTTTCAGATACAGATACATTTGCAGTTGCAGTTGCAGATACAGGAAACAAGCGTCGGCATTGAATGCGCCAAAGCAGACTCTGTCAGTAGGTTTTGGTTGGATTTACAATGATGTTATAAAAGGGTAAAATAAATGGGCATCTTAGCTACTTATTGACATTTGGTAATTGAAGATTATACAAGCATCTTAAATAAAAACTACGAAAATCAATCAATTACTAAAATCAAGACCATATGTTCAAAATAGTCTGTAATGCCCACATTTTTTTTTTTAATATTTAATTAAGCTCATTTTATTTAAGATTAATTAAGTCTCATTCAAATTATCCCTTGCAAAAGCGTATTATTTATTTATTAACATTTTGTAGCTCTTTTATTTAAGCCTAATGTGAGAATATTGTTAATCAAAAATTATTATTTACACCAAATTATTCTCTTATAAATGGAATTAAAAGAATAATGTAATATAAAAAAACGTTTATGCCTTATATACTGGCTACTAATACCGTTTGTGATTTTTAGGCGCACATGTGAGCAAGAAATAACGCCTTATAGTATGCAATACGTTTCTGTAACTAGAGTAGCACGTCCATTTATAAATAAAATAAATATCAAACACACAAGAAGTTGTAAATGAAAAAATATGGTTAGAAAAATGTGAAATAGGAAAAACCAGATATTAAATTTATTTATATACGGCTGTAAAAAAAAACTATATATATTATTTATCCTCTAACTTTGAGATAATATTCTTAGCTGAATATATGTACTTTATATTTTTTATTATTTTAAAAATAACTTGGCATATATTTTAGATTACTGAATATTTTTATAATTTGTATATTTATATATTTTATTTTTTAGAACAACCACACTAAGTTATCTTTAAGTGATACCTAGTAACGCTTTTAAGAGTTCATATTAATATAATATCAAATATTATATTATATTTCCAAATAAACAAAAGTATATTTTTAATGCCGTATTATAGAAAAAAGAGTAAAATCGAAAATTAAAATCCGAAAAAAAATAAAATTTAATCTAAAAATGTTGAACCTAGTTATTAGAAATATTTATATTAATGGACCCAAGCCAAAATTCCTTGTAGTTTCATATCAAAAGTTCCTGAATTTAAATTTTCAAATTTAATTTCTTTTCTATAAAAACATTTTCTTTTATGATTTTTAGCTTACAAAAGTATCAATAAATTTTGTAATAATTTTTCTGTGTTTTACAGAGCATTCTTGAGTCGTTCTAGTTGTGTTCCACTATCAATCTTAGTCGCCCTTTGCTTGTGCTTTTGTTTTCGTATTGTTTTTGGCCTTTGCCCACCTATGGCTGCATTGTTGTTTACATGTTCATTCGCGGGATTTTTCACTTGAAATTGGAAAGTCGACGGCGACGTTTTCGGGCCAAACACACACAAAGAGTTAAGTCCCCACATGAAGCATTGCCATGTGTCTGTATGTATATATATATAAATGTATCTATATATATCAGTAACTGTATCTGCATCTGCATCTGTGTCTGGTGGAGGTTGCCAAAGAACAGACTGTGTAGTAGAGTGTTACTACTATGTGTATATGGGAAGTTTGAGGTTTTACCGGGCAGCAGCTTATTGTTTGGCCACCATTGTAGCATTAAATGAAGTTTTTGGCTTTCATTCTCTCCAACTCTCAACCCATTTTTTTTGCGGTTTTGCTATGCATTAAGCTTGTTATAGCTTTAATTTAGAGGCATCCTTGGGAAATCGCATCAACGCAGCTGGAGATCGTTAAATAATTCATGTCAGGCCAGAAAACAAGAGGAAAAAAAAAGGAAACGTTACAAGAAAAGACGCAATGAAAGCCAAATTAAGCAGTTGAAATCGTTTAGCCAGGCTCAGGACACAGGACACAGCTGGGCGCCGCCAGGACGTTGAAACGCCTGATTTACGTTGCAATAATTTTCATCTCATTTTCATTACTTTTGGGCTTAAGTCCTTGCCAGTTGCTGTTGCTTTTGGCCTTTTTGCATAGAGGCACTTCTAACAACCATATATATCCTGTGTGTGTACTCGTATATCCTGTTCAAGGTGAGAGACTCTCATGGCCTCTTTAACTCCAAATGCTATTTATCATTTCCAATGAGTTCCTTCTCTCTTTCCCTAGTTTCTGGTCTGATATGGGTTAGCAATATGGCATTGACAATGTCATTTCATATCGAATAACCCTCTCAAAGCTGCACAGTTGCCGGCATATATATATATATATATTTTTCCTCCCACAGTCACACTTTCAAGTGCCTTCAAAGTTGTGAACAAGAAAAAAAAATGGAAAAAGGGATCAACAAGGCACTCAACACTCAACATGAACATTGACAACGGCTGTGACACTTCACAACTTTGACAGATTTACATCAATTATTGCACAGGTCTCTAACAGGTGGTGGAAGAAACAAACAAAAACATTTATTGCTATAAATGAAAGTGCATTTGAATTCTCTCAACTATTTTCTTGGTCTACTAAGCCTCATATTTTGGTCAAAACTGAACTGATTTTTATAAGGAACTAGAACATTCCGATTAAAATAGAAAATTAAAACGAACATATCTTCAATGTCACTATTATTTAAGCCTATTGCGCTAGCTGATTTATCCAAGTGTGATTTTTATATGTAATTTTAAAATGTATTTTCCATCGACTTCCCGATATATTGCTTATAAAATTTTTCCAGAATGCCAACCAACGATATATTTTAATATAATAATTAATATTTTAATATTTTAATAGGAAGCAATTGCCACAATTGCTTCTACCATTTGGCCTGCCCGTGAGTCGCCAATCAGTTACTCAGTCAGTCAGTCGGGTTGAACAGTTTTATATATAAATAGATGACGTTTTGATCATGGTTTGATCTCTAGATTGATTCCTTCATTCATTCAAATCATTAATTTAAATATAATACAAAAAAATTATTTTTCTTTTTTTTCCGATTTCTGGAAGATACATATCTTCCAGGCATCTAAGCCTTATAAACTCAACCGATTTTAATTTGGAAACTCTTTTTAAACATGGTTTGAACTCTACATTGATTTCTCATGCAAAACTGAAATCAAAAAAATTTTCGACTTAAATTCTGTTTTTCCGATTTTTGATATCTACATTATGGATACTTCAAATCCTCATAACTTAGTCAAAACTCAACAGATTTTAATTTGGAAACTCATTTTGGTCATAATTTGACCTCTAGACTGATTCCTCATTTAAATCTAAAATTAAAATTTTTTTGATTTTTTTTATGGTTTTTTTTTTGTCCTCTATGAAGTTGTATGTATATTTGAATGCCATATAAATATAGGTATATAATCTTGATTAGTTTATTTTTGTTTAAAATTTTGGTTTAAAATTAACAGAGTTAGTAATCTATGATTATTTAAACTACTCACTCTCCAATTTTCTATAGACATTTAGACCAATGATAAGACATTAATTTTTAAAAAATTATTGGTTAACATTTGGAAAAAGCTGTCATTGTCATGTAAATTGAAACATTTTTAATGAAACGAATTTATGTGAATTTTAGTAATAAGCCATACAAGTATTTTATAGTTTATAATGTTTCTGAATGCATATGGTGTGCCCAAGTTGGTAACGCCTGAAAATTTACACGAATATTCATATGGTCTGGTAAGCAAAAAGATTTATAATACTGTGCTGGCGATATCAAATAAAATATATATTTGCTATAGCATGGCGTTATGCTGCTAACATCGGCTGATTTTGAGGTCTTTATACCACCACGTTGGCATGGCACCGTCTACGGTACCGAAGAATTGTTGGATACATATCGCAAGCGCTTCAAGGTGAGCTTAAGTTGGTTTTTTAATTATTTAATATATAAATATAAAATATACTCTTTAAAAGCCTGATTGCACGCTTTTAACCTTTCATGCTATGGAACCCTATGAGCCGGAATTAATTTGTTGCGAACGCTGTGTGGTGGAGTTAACAGTATTACCAGCGGGTCAAAATCTTCTCAGTGGTACAGAAATTGTCGTCTTTCTGGTCAAGATATATGAGATAAATACATTAATTACCAAAGAATTGGGCACAGATTTGAATTTCTTCCCAATCAATCATCCATATCATGTGCGCATCATGAGCGAAGGAATTGATATTATTTATGTGGATGATAAAATCTATTCTGGTGAGGCAACAACTGGCATTAGCTATCAACATCAATGCGTTCAGAATTTATTAAAGAAATTACAGCCTTTGGGTGTTAGAAGTTTGTCCGGCAGAGCATTGCCGGATTTATTGTGTAAATTGTGCCGTAAAGTGGATTATTTAGCTATGAAAAAGTAGAATTATTCTAAAAAAAAACCAACGGAAACTAATATTACTAATTTATCAGAATTTTTAAACACTATTATAAATTCTCAAATAAATAAAATTAAATTTAAAATGATTTTTAATGATTTAAAAAATATAGCACAGTAAGAGTTTTTTAATAAAGTAAAAATTTTAATTACTCTTACGAGTAAAACATTGCAAATTTTATTTTTTTTATTTAATTATAAATTATTACATTTAAAAAAAAAAAATTTAATTTGATTTAATCATCTTCTGATTTCCCCAAACAGATTTTTAACTGTTTCTCATATAAATTTCAACCACAGTCGAAGCTTTTAACAGCTTTATTGTGCTTAAAGCTTAAATTTGCTTTAATTCTTTTTCATATCAACAAATTTATTCAAGTTTGTAAAACAATAATAAGCAATTTTTTAAGTTTTTTTATGATTTAATAAATATTGCACAGTGAGTTTTTTAATAAAGTAAATTTAATTACTCTTACGAGTAAAAAATTGCAAACCTTATTTTTTATTTTTATTTAATTATGAATTATTATTGTAATTTAAAAACAATATACATTATTTTTCAAAATTATTATATTTGAGTTTTCCAAACAGATTTTTAGCATTTTCCCATATAAATTTCAACCCGAGCCTGAGCTTTTAGCAGCTTTATTGTGCTTAAAGCTTCAATTTGCATTAATTCTATTCTATATCAACAAATTTGTTCAAGTTTGTAAAACAATAATAAACAATTTTTGAAGTTTTTTCTGTTATGCTTAAAATTTTCATCCCGTTCACACTATTGTTGTGTATTATGCAAAGTTCTAGGGCTTTTCTATTTTTTTTAAAGTATCCCTACCCATTTTTTAGATTAGTATTCATAACAAAATGTCATATATATATACGTATATATATATATATATATTTTTGCTGTGCTATGGTAAATCCCTTTGGGCAACCCGCTGCGTGACATCTTTGGTTTTATTTTGTTTTTGGTTTTACTTGAATCGCCTCCTCTCTCTCTCTCTCTCTCTCTCTCCCTCTCTCTCTCTCTCTCTCTCTCCAGCCACAACAAAACCCACAATAATAATCTTCTTTTGGTCTTTTCAATGCGGCCTTTGGCTATTTTATGGCTTTGCAATCGTTCTGTGACTGTGCCTGGAATATCTAATGGATGCGTGCAACTAATTGAGTTGCCTCCTTTCCTGGTATACTGGCAAAAGGATTTGCTTTTTGGCTATTGTTGTTATTGGAAACATGTTTGCATTTTGGCAATCTTTTTACATAAATTCAGGTTTTTAAACCAAATGGCTTAGGGTTTCAAATGGAAAGGTTTTTCTGTAGATGCTTTGTAATTGAAGAGTTTTGATTCAAAACTTAATGTTTATTAGAAGATTAAAAATCTTTACTAAAAATAATGAAATAAAAGAGAGTGGGGCTAAAAATTGAATTTGTATTGAAAAATACATTATAATTAAATAATTTTCTTTAGCAAGCACGGAAAAAAAAATAAAGTTAAGACTACCGAAAGGTATGAAAAACATGAGCTCTAACAATTATAATAATAATAGAACTACGCAACAAATGTTGAAAAATTCCTATGTTACGTGCATCTGACATTAAATATTAAATTAGAAAATTTCGAAAAAACAAAAAAGAAAAAAACAAAAAAGAAAAAAGAAAAAACAAAAAAGAAAAAAAAAATTTCGACCAAAAAAAAAAAATTTAAAAAAAAAGTTTGTTTATACTTTCGCAAAATTTACCTTGAATTCATCGAAAAAAAAACAACATTTTCGACATTTTAAATAAATCTGAAGAACTATGAAAAGGTAAAAAATAAACTAAGTATTAACCTGCCAAAAACAATATTTAAGATAAGTTTTTTCCTTAACTCAAAGTTTGCCTCAATATTTCTTATATGGCAGCTATGAAATTAATTTTTAACACTTTATTCAGACCTGTTCGAGCTTTCAATTTACAAAATATTTTGTTGAAATTAATTAATTTATATATTCCTATTTTTATTGCGAATCAACATCTATATATTTTCATTTAAAGTGAATTCAATTTCATAGCAGTGGCACGTGAATTAAAATCGCAAATGTTAAAAATAAAAGTAACAAATTAAATTAAAATTCAAAAAGAAAATCTTTGATGATCTGAATAATAATAATCAAGAAATACTAGGATAAAATTTTAGTTAATATTATCGCAATAGGTTTTTATACTAAATTTAATAATAAATGCAATTATTTTAATTTCAAATGAATTTAAATCGCAAAACCTTGTCAAAAGTAAAAATGCGACATTAAAATGAATTTTATAAAGAAATTCATAACAAATCTGAATAATAATAATTAATAAATTCAATGATAAAATATTAGTTAATATTATCGAATTAGGTTTTTATACTACATTTTATAATAAATTTAATTATTTAAAAATATTTTATAAAATATACGTAGTAGTGTCTCATTTTTAGCCTATTTTTTGAAGCTTGTCTTTAGTTTTAATTTACTTTCTGAAGACACACCCAAGAGTTCCAATTAATACCTTAAAGACCTCTCAAATGTATCTTAAATCACTTGCAACTTTTACCAATTGCTAATATATTGCTAACAAGAACTCATTTGCAGTTTTTGTACTCTGATTGCAGCTGGCTCTTAAATGAGCTGTTTACAAGCAGCTCAAACCACAACAACTCGACTGAGTACCAATTCCAGACTCCTCGATGTTGGCTCATAAATTTCTACGAGCACATACTCGAATGACAACTTAAGTGCGGTCAATGTTTTTGGGGGTTGTGTGTTCCATTAGGAAAACAATTACAGACAACGGACACTGACAGCCCTCACACACGGATGAAACAGTGCTCTGAGAGATTCTCTGCATCTCATCTCGAGCTATCAGTTAGCACCGAGTTAACCAGATGATATGTATGTAGGTCCGTATATGTGGCCACACATCCATCCGAGAAGATAACATTCAGCGACTGGGCCATAAATTACGAATATGTCGTCGTCGCTGTCCGCTACTCGGTTGTGTCTATTAGCAGCCTTAGAATGTCCAATGTTTGACAATGGTTAGGCTTAGTTTTGGGCTTTTCCTTTCTGGCCTTCGGGTGCTCAAAACCCGTTGCTGCTCTATCGTCCTGTTGTCCTTCCGAATTCTGGCTCGTTTATCAAGTGCAGCCAACCGCGACAGCTTGCAAAGGGTGGGCTTGGTTTTTGGGGCTTCTGAGGCACAGTTTAAACATTTTTTTAAAGCAACGCATTCGAGACATAGCTGTAATTTTAATACGATATTTAAAAATAAAAACTAAAGCTTAGTAGAACTTACAGAAAGTTCTTATATCTATTATGTTCATTGGAATAAACAATTATAAATAAAAATAAAATAAAAAAAATTTATATATTTATATATTCAAATAAATTTGATTTTCTGCACCACATGGCCTTATCATAGTGCACTGAACCCGAGTTTATTAAAAAAATTGCATTGCGAAAATACCATATATATATTTAATAATATAATGATTGATTTATCAGCCTGTAAAGACAGCAATTTTTTTTTAATAATTAAGTCGGCTAAACGATAAGGGCATTGAATATTCTACTCAATATTTTCAGTAAAGATTTATTTAATTTTATTAGCTCTGAAAATATTTTTTTTGGAATTGATTTTTTTGGCGAGTTTAAAGTGAAGTAAATTTCAAACTTTTTTTCCAACTTTAATGACAACATCTGGAAATATGTCTGGATATTTGTCAATCAATTTTTCTGTATATCATCTTATGATATATTCCAAACTTTTCCTAGA
Source organism: Hirtodrosophila alboralis (assembly GCA_035043045.1). Classification (NCBI taxonomy): domain Eukaryota; kingdom Metazoa; phylum Arthropoda; class Insecta; order Diptera; family Drosophilidae; genus Hirtodrosophila; species Hirtodrosophila alboralis. The sequence goes on along the minus strand of JAWNNH010000465.1, from coordinate 4,853 downwards.
AAATCTTCCAGCATAATATACTGAGGAAAAAAGTGTCAGCTAAAGCGCAGCATTATATAGTATTTGAATTTTAAAATTTTATTGATATATATTGATAAGCTTACACATTAAATTATTTTCTGAGTACAATTACTTTCTTCAGTTAATCTTTTTAGTTGTTTAAAAACTCTTCTATGTTATGATTTTGTTTTTTATTTAATAAATCTCATAAATTACTTGAATCTACTATCAATTTGTTTACATATTCATATTCTATTATTATCATTTCAACAAGCTCATCATATTATATATTTATATTTTAGTAGAAAACTGATTAACAATTGTCATAATTTCAGAGGTTGTTGTTAAGTGTGGTCAGTTTTTAAGATTACATTGAAATATTAAAATATTGTGAATTATTAGGATTTATTCTTCATTTATTTAAGAGCTTAATTAACGGGTCTTCTACTCCACTTTCAGACCTTAAACGAGTTGAATTTCCTATTTTTTCTGGTGCTGAACGAGTTCAATTTCTTTTACAATTTTTTATAGTAATTTTTAATTTATTTATTTCAGCTTCAATTGGATCTGATCTAAGTTGAGAGTCCAAAACTTGAATATTTTTGTCATCTGCATTTATTGTACCTTGCAAGAACATAATTTCTGTATCTTTCAAGTTTATAGAGTCTTCACATTTTATAGATTTTTCCAAATTTTGTAATTTAAGATGATTAATTCTTTTATTTAAAGCGTGTATTTTTTCCCCGCTAGATATTATAATATCATATTTATTCCCATGTACTGTATTGAATTTGGACTTTAATTCATTTATTAATTTTTCTTTTTTAATATTTTCATCTTCTTGCATTTTTAGTGATTTTTGTCTGGAGAGTTTTTGACGGATGTGTATTCTAATGGCTTCTATTAAATTATTTTGATTTGTTTCATTGAAATTACTCAGCTCACTCTCAGAACTCTTCAAGTCCATTCCATTTTTGTTCAGAGCAGATTTTAGAGACTCAATATTTCTATTCATTTCTTTAAAATTATTCTGACAAGTTGAGATATTTACTTCCAAGTTTTTAATTATGGAATCCTTGTAGCTCAATTGATTTTTTAATAAGTCCGAGTTTATTTTTGTTTGATTTGCATCATATGCAAACATTAGCTGCAATTTAATTAACTCATTTATATTTTCATCTTTCTTCTTAATTGTTGAGCTTAATTCAGAGTTTAAGTCTTGTATATTTTTGTCCTTTTGTATAATTTTATCCTGCAAAGTCTTAACTGTGGCATTCTTAAAAGTTATTAAACTTTCACAGTTTTCAGAATTCTTCAACATTTTCTCCTCAAGAGCGTCTATCTTAACTTTGAATTCATTTGTCTCAAGTTCGCTACTATTAGTGAGATTTTTCTTCTTTTCCATTGTTGAGTTTATTTTTGAGCCTATCTCAATTATATTTATATCCTTCTCATTGACAATTGTTTGACACTTCATAACTTTATTCATTATGTCTTTAATTAGGAACTCTGTATTCAATTGGCTTTCGCCAAATAGATTTTCATTTTTTTTTAATTTTTTCTCATAATCCAAAGCTTGAGCTTTTAAAAGAATTAATTCACTTTCCTTACTCTTGATTATAGATTCCTCTTTCTCTACCAAGGATTTAAATTTTTGCATGTTTGTCATAAGTTTGTTAATTTTCTTATTATTTTCATTATTTAAAATGCCAAAAATATTACTTAATTGATTGTAAATTGATTGATATGACTTTTGTATGTTTTCCATATACGAAGAATATTCCGGAATAATTTCAATTTTCTCAGAGTCGATGGATTTTAATAAATCTGATTGATCTTCAACTGATTTCTTCTCTGCATTATTATAATCCTCACTTAAAGTTGTTCCGTTTACAAAATTGTCACAGGATAATAAAACAGCCAAGAGGAAACAAATTATAAATGATTTTTCATTTAAATATTTATACATTTTTTCTGTTTTTTTAATTTCAACTCAATCGTAGAATATTTGAAAGTGAACTGAATCTTTTACACATTCAACTAAAGATTATATAGGAATTGAAACTCTGTTATGTATAAAAAGATTATTTTTGTAATGCCGGGCTTAATATTATCTTTGATTTATTTCAGGAAGTAATTAAGACAAGAAAAATCAATTTGTACTTTAGACTTTTGTATTTTAAATATGTTTATTAAGAGTTATTTTTTTTTATTAATTGATTGTTTCCTTATAAATTCTGTGTTCCCATTTCGGGACTTTGAAATCGAACAGCTTGATTAAATTTTGCAGATCATAATACTTGAGTAAGCTGCTTCATTTGTTTTTGATATCTTGAAAAATAAAACCGATTTCTCTCCCAAAAGATTAAAGAAATTCTGTAAAAATTAAATTTTTGCATTATTTTGGCCCAAAACACCTAAAGGAGCTTAATTTTAAGGTTTGATGTGTTAACAAAATTTGCACTTTTGAATATCTCAAACAAAATTTTTGCTTATGTAGGATTTTTCAACAAAATCAACACCAACAGAGTTATAGATCGACTAAAAATTGTGCTACCTCAGAAATAAAATGAACATACCATTGAAAATCTTATTAAATATGGAATTTTCTATAAAACTAAAATTATAATAATATGTGTATAAGTGCTCTAAATAAAAAAATTTGATTCGTTTAGGTTTAAAAATATGACAATCATAATTGTAGCTCGGTATAATATTTTAAGAATTTTTAATTGAACGCAAATTTTAATTTTAAATTTATTTTAAAATTTTCAATGTATTTTTAAAAAATTTTGATTTTTATTGAGATTTTTCACTCTTGATTTGGCAAAAAAAAATAAATAAAAAATAAGGAAAAATATAATAAAAAAAAAAAAATTATTTTTAACACAAAAAATAACTCTTATAAAGGTTTAAAAAAAAGGTTAACTTATGATTTTTATCAGGCTAGATTTTTTTAGAACTCGCAACTCTTAACATGTGATCGATACGAAAAACTATAATGCAGTTCGATTTCTATGACTTCAAATGGGCTGTAATTTTCATTAAAGTTTAACATAATTATGAGCTAAATTGCATGAAGTTCTAGGAGTTTCTTAATCCTACTCAAATAAATAAAATTTTTGATATATAAAATAAATTTCCAATTAAATTCAAACAAATTAAGTTCAGATAGAAATCTCATTTTAGTTATGTTATTCTTTCTTCAAAAGTGTATAAATAAATTATTTGTTTCGGACAAGAAAAAATTCAATAGCTCCGTATATTGATATTTAGCCTTTAACAATTTTTAAATACCATCTTGAGTCAGTTTACTTCTGATTTAGAATAAACATATCAACCATAATTGCCTTAAACAGCCAGAGAGATGAGACTTGGCTGACCATTCGACACGCCTGTCATTCCTATGTCAGGCAGTTTATTCTGTATAAGATTAGCCTGGTTTTTTTTTTTGGACTGTAGCATCAAATAAATTCTAATGCTCAAACATAAATTATACAAAGTGGCGAACCCGTATGAGGTGTAGAGGAATGAATACCCGGAGAACTTCCATTCCCAGTTCCACTTCCAGTTCCAGTTTTACGCTCACGTAACGCGTCCGGCCGGAGCGGAGCGTCACATGTGTGTCTAAGTGATTTTCAATAAGTTGTTGGCACTTTGGGTTGCTTTGGGGGGAGAGGCAGGTCAAAGTTTTTGGGGCACGATTTTTCACGGCTACAGATGTCTATATATATATATATTCTCGTGCGGCAGGCAAGTAGCATAATTTATGGCGTACCAAAGTCTAGAGAACGCAACGGGGGGGCTGGCACAAGGCACACTTCATACATATGTGTGCAATTCTAGGAGAAATTTTCGCAAGCGTCAATAATGACGAGCGATTTCTCATAGTCTCCCAATTCACATTCACATTCACAATTCGCAGCGTGAAATGGCAATGGGAAGGGGAATGGGAAGGGGGAATGGGGCAGGAGTGTGGTGGGTGGGAATGTTCTCATTTCGGCAAAGCACCAGCCATTTGCAGCAGCTGCGACCTTTGATATCCACAGCAAAATTCCCACACACACAGTGGCAAGTGGCAAGTGGCATGTGCCACGTTCCTGTCACAAGGCACGTAAAAACAAACTTGATTTTCGGCCATCAAAAACGCCATCAGTCTTCTCCAATGTCTGACAAATGTTTTCTTTGACTTTTCGCGCTGTTTCTCTTCTGTTTCAGCAAATAGAAGACGTGCCCACGTTCTTTCATATTCTTTCATATTTTTTTTTATGAAAATTATTTTTTAATCACAGTTCGAATATAACAGTTGATGCGACAGTTTGCACATTAGTTTCTTTATAAAACTAAGTCAAAAAAAAATAAAATGATTTTTTTTATAGCCAAGCCTCATAATTTTTATAAATATGTGAATAAATTTGGAAATTTATTTAATAATTAGTTGCTTTATAAATGATAAAACTAAGTAAAAAAAAAAAAAATGATGATTCAAATAAACATGTGCATAAATTTTAAACATTTTATTTAACGTTTTTTCCGGGTGTGTAGCAGAATTTTTATTTCATTTCTAATGAATATCATAATACTCGCTATAATTATTTATTCATTAGTTTATGCAACTATATAATTTGAATTTTTATTTGTTGTTAATATTATTTTTTTAAATTATATATTTTATTTAATTTTTTTAAATTATTTATTTTTTTCTTTTTCTTAAATTATTTATTTTATTTAATTTTTTTTATAAATTTAGAATATGTTTGTGGCTGCCAAAACTATTTTATAGAATTTTGAATTATTATTTTTTTTAATATTATTTTTTTTAAATATATATTTTATATAATTTTTTTAGATTT
>JAWNNH010000461.1:0-23615 GCA_035043045.1 Hirtodrosophila alboralis | reverse complement strand
TCAAATGGGAATTTAAATCTACTTTTGCTTTTGAATTGTGCTTTGACTTGTAAATGTTTGGTGGGATTGTATAATTATGTAAAATTTGTAAGGTTTAAACCAATCGTTAGTAATGGAAAGCATGTTTGCAATAAATTAACGCTTGCATAATGTTGTTAGATTGTATTTTAAAGTTGTTTTAAATGCAGTAGATAGATGATTGTATTTTGAACTTATTTTAAATGCAGTAGATAGATGATTGTATTTTTAGATTATAAAATGATATAGTCATATAAATATGCTGATTTTTTACCACTATTAAAGAAATTCAGAATTTTTGTTGTATATTAATGCAGGAAACGAAAATAACTGTTATTGATAAGAAATTTTAAATTATTTTTTTTAAGAACTTTTATATTTATTCCTCATAACAGTTGCGGTCCCTGATTGATCTTATTTTAAAGTTGTTTCAATGCATTATATAGATGTTTGTATTTGAAGATTATAATATCATAAATCCATATATTTTTAAGGAAATTTCGAATTTTTATTGTAAATTAATACAGAGTCCGCAAATAAATGTTATCGATTAAATTTTTAATTTATTTTAAAGTGACTTTTTCATTTATTTCTCATATTCCCTGTATTTATATTTTATTACATTATCAAAATAAAATAAAAATAAGTTAAAGTTCTCTCAAAACTCTGAGTGGAAGATGATTAAATTGTATTGTTATTTATGCATAATAAATTAGTTTAATAAATTGTTAAAGAAAGAAAAGAACTGAAACTTTAACAATTAAATGCATAAATGTTAAACAAAATTTTTACAAGACAAAAAACAAAGAAGAAATAAATAAATATTTAATATACTCCCAAAAATGTTTGCTGAGGGAACTTGCTGAATATATTAAAAGAAAAATTATATTTATTGAGGATAAATTATATTTATTTAAAGATAAATTATAATTATTGCGGAGAGCTCATCAAATAATTTAATTATTAATTTTTACTTACAAAATATACAAATTTATAAAATAAATATTCTTTCAGAGCTCATCAAATAATTTAATTATTAATTTTTACTTGCAAAATATGCAAAATTATAGAACAAAAATATTCTTTATACAAAAATCATAAAGTTTATGCAGTTTTGCAAGTTTTTTGAGTTTAATATTGCAAGTTTCAGTATGTTTGCGAATTTTTATGCTATTGAAACGGCGTAATATAATATATTTTTGTTGTTGTTATTTTTTAATATTTTCAACTGCACTTCATATATGCCAAAGTCAACAACTATCGATTGTTAAGTTTTAAGCAGCTGCACTTGTTCCCATCTCTCTCTACCCCTCTCTCCCCTGTCACTATCAACATTTTTGCTGTTACTTTTTGGCATTGGGCTATGGATATGTTGCGCTTCAGTGCCACAGCTGTCATTCATACAACGAAATACACACACACAACACACACACACCCTTACACCCATACTATATATAATCCCACACGTAGACTGGTCTAACACTCCTCCATGGCTTCAAACTGTCCCATTGCCAATGTGATTCGCTCACGTTTTCTATTGCCTGCGCAACGTTGCGTATACGTAATGTGATTTGAATTTTTTCTTCTTCTTTTTATTTTTTTGGTGTGCATGTGCATTGAACGCTTTGCTGCGCTTTGCGAACGCAACTGTGACACACAGATAGACTGACAAAAAAAAAAAACACTTTGCAACGAGTATAGCATCCATTTTCATTTCCATTTCCATTTCCGAAGACCGTTGTCAAAATACGTGCCAGGCCAGGCGTAAATTGGCCACCAGTCCGTTCCCCCGCCTTTGCCAACGCCAAACTAGTTTTGCCCCAATCATGTCTAGACCAGAGTTGAGCTAAATTTTAGAGAAAAGTAGCTGTAATTGTGATTTAAAAATCTTTCTAGCTTTTATTCAAATATTTAATTGTTTGTCGGAATTCGGAACACGTAAAAATTACGATTTGAAATGATTTAATTGAAGCTTTGAATAGGAAGAATTCTAATTATCCATATTATAATTGCAGTAACTGTTACTCCCGCTTTGTAGTCACAATTTATTACTATATTTAGCTTTTATTTTAATATTTAAATGTTTGTCGGAATTCAGAACACCTAAAAATTACGATTCGAAATGGTTTGATTGAAAATTGTAATGGGAACAATTATAATTATATATATTGTGATTACAGCAATTGTTTCTTATATATTTAGTCACAATTTATTATTATGTTTAGCATTTATTTTAATATTTATGTTTGTCGGAATTCAGAACACCTAAAAATTACGATTCGAAATAATTTGATTGCAGCTTTGAATAGGAAGAATTTTTATTATCAATATTGTGAGAGCAGCAACTGTTACTCTTACTATTTAGTCAGAATTTCTTACTATATTTTCCTTTTTTTTTTTAATACTTAAACGTTTCACGGAATTCAGAACACGTAAAAATTACGATTCGAAAGAGTTTGATTAAAAATTATAATGGGAACAATTATAATTATTTATATTGTGATTACAGCAATGGTTTCTTATATATTTAGTCACAATTTATTATTATGTTTAGCTTTTATTTTAATATTTAAACGTTTGACGGAATTCAGAACACCTAAAAATTACAATTCGTAATAATTTGATCGAAAATTGCAATGGGAACAATTTTAATTATTAATGTTGTTACTGTTACTCTTATTTAGTCACAGTTTATTATGTTATTTCAGTCACTAAGTGATCGCTGTAACTGTTACCTTACACACAAAATCACAGTTTATCACAATATTTATATTTAAGTCACAGTTACACTTAAATATTCAACACATCTCTAGCCTACACATTGAAAGTATTTTATCTTTTTCGCAAGGCGGGTAATTACAATTAATTTCAGGTTTCATATTGCAATCAAAATCGACACACAGACACGCCAAATTAGTTCAGTAATCACATTGTTGTAGTAATTTTTATTATTGTTGTTGTTATTTTTGTTTTTTTATTTGTTGTTATTTTTATAGTTGGGCGTCAATTAGCAACGCCTGCGACCTTCGACAATAATTTGTTTATTATTTTTGGGGAATTTGAAAGCCAACTTTTTTTATCTTTGCCACAATTATGGCCAAATCTCTCAGACACCTTTTTTTTATAGATTATTTCTCACTTTCTTTGTCAGTTGAACTTGGCTGACATTTAATTTTGCTTTATTTTCTTTTTTTTTTTTTTTTTTTACTTTTTTTTTTACTTTTTTTTGTGCTTCTTTGGGTTTAATTAATTTTTGGGGTTTTTCTTAGCTGTGATTTCAATTTGGTTTGTGGGGAATTTGCTTTTTTGACACATTGTCAAGCCGTCTACCTTTTTTTTTGGTATAATTTATGTGCTTAAAAACATGTAAATTTTTTTTTTTTTTTGGCATGCATTAGCAAGCAGACGACTTTACATTTAAAATTAAATATAATAAAATAAATAAAGCATTTTTATTATATATTTTTTTCTATGTAAATAATTGCGTTGAGCTGTGTCATGTGCAAAAAAATATAAAAATATAAAAATAAAAATATAAATTTGTTGGCCTGTCAATTTGTGCTTAGCTTTTAGTTATCAACATTGCTTTATGTATGTATATATGTGTATATATGCACTTGACAGTGCTTAAAGTGGAACACGACAATTGTTAATTTACATAAACTGACAAACATTTATATATAGAGATAGAAATATAGTGGGAATCTGTCGTAATGTTAAAACTATTCAACTGATAGTAAGAACCAAATAAACTTGAATAAATATTGATAAATTATAAAGTGTTAAGAATTATAAAAAAATTATTAAAAGAAGCTATATTTGGGAGAATATATTTTTGCTTTAGAATATGATAAAATACAAAGAAAAAGAAGAAAGTTATTGTTAATTGAAAAAATTGACAAAATTCAAAGAAAAACATATTGGAATATAGATATTCTTCTATGGATATTCTTCTATGGATATTCTGCTATTGGTTTTTCTTTTTTGGATATTCTTCTATGGATATTCTTCTATGGATATTCTTCTATTGATTATTATTTTTTGGATATTCTTCTATGGATATTCTTCTCTTTAATGCAATATTAAAATTAAATTATCAGCACTTTTTAAATTTTAAATTTTGTATTTTAAATATGAAGTATCGAAGCCAGTGATTTGTTAAGGATGTGCTGCAAAGAAGAATTTAAGAAATTAATGCCTCAATAAGTCCAGCTGCCCTTTTCCATTCCAATTTAATCATACAGAATTGAAATTATAAGCTGAGTTAAATTTAATATTCCTTTTAAAAACTTTTACCTTTAAATCAGTTAAATGTAAACTTAAAAGCTTTAAAAAGTTGAATATTTCATGCATAACTAAATTGTAAACAATTAAAAAAAAATGTTTGTGGATTTAAAAATCAGCTTAAATGTTATAACCAATATAAATACAGATATAAACCATATAAATAAAAATATAAAATCACAAATAAGAACCACTTTGTTCCTAAAGTAATTCTAATGTACGAAATTGTATATAATAAGTAAGATAATAATTTCTGAAGATTTTTTTTATATATTTTTTATTATTATTAATTTTATTTTATATTATTTTTATTTGTTTTATATATATAAAATAAAATGAAGTAAATTTACTCCAAAAAGCTACAAATAAAACGCTTTAATTAATTCTCTTAATAAAAACAAGAAATTAAAAGGTAGAAATCTAGTGCTGTACATATTATTAAAAGTTATATTTTTTATTTAAAAATAAATGTATAAAATAAATAAAAAAATATAGCTTTAAATGTATTACAAACTATAATTCTAATTTCTGGAAAATTCTAATTACTGAAAGTTCTAATTTTGTAAGCATTGTTTGTATAACTAAAATGAATTCCTTCCACATTTTATCTTCTTCCCAAAATCAAACAATAAAAATTGTGAGAATAATTTTTAGCAAAAATATTTCTCACTTTAAGCCAAATCTAATGCGTTGTTGCCACTAACTCAAGTCGCAATTTTGTTGACTTTTAGCCAACACACATGTGTGTATTTGCATAAATTGTAATATACATATATATCATACAGTTATATTTTATTATAAATTTCTACATTATTTGATAAACATATTGTCAGCTATATATTTGTAATAAATGTTTCTAGAGAGGGGTGTTCAAAAAAATCGACAAACAACTTTTGCGAAAACTTGTTTTCCACGCATTTTACATGGTTTTTTTTTGCTGATGTTGTTTTTGTTGTTGTCGCCCTTGTAGAAGGCAAAAATCTGTGGCCAAAACTCAAAGCTGCATTCAAATGTACAGCAGCTGCTGCTGAGCCTCCAAAATCGAATTTCAAAACTGGTTTTTTTTTTTGCTCACAACAACATCGCAATATGTAAAAATAAAATAAAATTTTTTTTTTTTTTTATTTGTTTGACAACAACGTTGGCAGCGACTGCGACAGAAGCGTTTATTTTTAACACCCTGTAACCGTTAAAAAAGTGTGTAAAAACAGGGGGCTTATAGAACTTTGTAAATTTTATATGTAGGTAACATGCAGAAGGAGGCAGCCTTGGTTCTATAAATATATATATTCCTTTTGAGAATCAATAGACTAGTCGATATAGCCTTTGTCTGTTCAAGTTCAATGATTTTACAGGCTTTAAAATACACTTAATTTGATATGTGGGTTCTTGTATGCACTTTTTTTCAAAGTCTCGAAACTGTGTCAAAACTGAGCCAATATTCATTCGGAATGTCATTTTGGACATGTTTTTCAATTAGAAATATTTGGCATGTAAATTTTGGGGAAACATTTTTTTCTCGATTTTTTTATACATGTTAGATTTAGCGAAAAATTAAAAATTCCTAAAATTTATTTTAAATTGATTGCAAATATCCAAATTAATATAAAATAATTTTTTAAAAGGTTTCTTGAGTGCGATCTAATTGTTTTATGCCAAATAAATAGCAAAATATATATATATTTTTCTGTGTAATTTTTTCCATAAATACCTCCATTGTATTTTGAAAATATTTAATTATCTTCAAATTTTATTTTTAATCGATTGCAAATACCAAAATTTGTATAAAAAATATTATTTTAAAGGTGATTTTGGGTGCGATTTAATTTTTATGCCAAATAAAAAGTAAAATATAATTTTTTATAATTTTTTTGTCGATTTTTCTATACCTACCCCAACTGCATATTAAAAATGTTAAATATGCTTTAATAGTATTTTTAATTGATATTTTGAATACCACAATTTAGTATAAAAATATTATTTCCAAGTTATTTTAATTTTTAAGCCAAAAAGAAAAGCAAAATATTAACTTGTTTCCAAATTAATTTTTTTGCCATTTTTTTTTCAAATTTTTTTTATATTTTTTCATATTCTTATCATATTTTATTTCTTTTTTTTTTTTTTTTACATTTTTTTCCATATTTTTTTCATATTTTTTTATATATATTTTTTTATATATATTTTTTTATATTTTTTTTTATATATTTTTTATATTTTTTTTATATTTATTTTTATATTTATTTTTATATTTTTTCCATACTTTGCCTTTTAAGTAAATTTTGAAAATTAAAAAAAAACCCGATATACCAAAATTAATATAAAATATTATTTCAAAGGTTTTTTTAGAACAAAATATTAATTTATTAAGTTCCCAAATGCCTAAAATTTCCCTTATTTTCTAAGGGATTGCTTTAGAGAGTATCTTGTATTTGATCACACTCTTCTTATTATTTATTTAGCTTTTTTTTTTTTTTTTACGTTTTTGCTATATATAAATAATATGATATGGAAAAAATTCTTGCTTTAAATTTTCTTCTTTTAGTCTCGCGCTGTGATTTTCCGCTCCGATTTTTTTTTATTTTTTCTCAGTTGCTCTTCCTTGGCGCCATTTAAATGAGGCTGAGTTTCCGCTGTTGCGGTTGTTGTTGTTGTTGCTGCTGCCTACGGGGGCCTGTGCCTCAATGTTGCACATCGTCATTCACGTTTTTTATTTTTCTCTCTCCCCGCTTGACACACATTTCTTCCCCAATGCACTTTTAAGTCGCTAAGTGTTCCCGTGTTCCCCGCTTGTTATGCAACTCAAATCAAGCATGAAAAGCTGCTGCTTCACTCCACTCCACACTGCTCTCCCCCCTTCACCAAACAATTGACCACAATTGGGACAGCACCGAGCACCATACACAGAAGCTTGCCGAGAACGTGCCCCAAGTAATGACTGAAGGGGGGAGAGTAGTTTGAAGGAAGCCAAATAGTTGTTAGCCCATTTGCCACAGCTTGTGGTATTTATAAATACACTTTAGAAAAGGGTTCGAACAGAATTTGTTGTTAATATTTCATAGATAAATAGCCTTGAACTTCAATGCATGTTAGATTGATTGAACTTAGTTTTTGTATTAGAATTAAAGTTGAGAATAGTTTTACACAAAGGGTTTTGTACACAAAAGTTGTATAGGAAACTTGACCAACTTGACACAAAATGATGTATGGAAATATTGTTGTCAAAGTTATTGAAGGTTTTTTTTTATTTGTTAGTTTTTGTAGTTTTTAGCTCTCTTAAAGGTCAAATAACTCTGAGATTATTAGAGATATAGTCACAAAATTTTGTATACAGACTTTTAGATGGCTAAAGTGCATTAAAGTTACTTTAAATAAAAAATAAATCTAACCAGACAATAAATTTAGCCTTTCATTTTTCAAATTCCTAAAATGACGTCGATCCAGCTAGATTTTCACAATTTAACAAATGATACAGCACTAAAAACCTTGCCAAAAAATAATATAATAATGCAGTTTTGAAAACGAAAAAAATTAAATATATTTAACGTGCTGAGTCAAAAAAATCAAATAAAATAAAAATAAACTGAAATAAAATTAATCTATATAATTGTTTTTGGCAAATAGCAATGGCAATTGCAAAGTCTTAGATATACCAAAAATAAGAGTTATTTTTATACTTTAAGGAACCTTAATAGTGTTTTTTTTAAGGACATGTTATATATATCATAAAGTATTATTCCACACATTGTTTTTAAATTTTTTTAATACACCAACTGGTTCCAAAGATATTTACATCCAATTTTTATTATGATTTTTATAAAAAGAATTGGAAAATAATATTTATTTTTATTTTAATATAAGAGTTGGTTTTTAAATTTTTTGATAAAAATCAGTAATTTTTTTTATTTTATATTTATTTTTTTTTAAATTATTTTTGTCAAAATCATTAAAATAATTATAATTAACTTATTACTAGACATCAGGGTGTTAGAGGAAAAATTTGAGCTATATTTATATTTATTTATATCTATTTAGATTTATTTATAGTTTTTTATATTAATTTATAGTTTTTTATATTAATTTATATTTATTTAGATTTATATTTATTTAGATTTATATATTTTTTTAGATTTATATTTATTTAGATTTATATTTGTTTAGATTTATATTTATTTAGATTTATATTTATTTAGATTTATATTTATTTAGACTTATATTTATTTAGATTTATATTTATTAATATTTATTTTTATTTAGGTTTATGTTTATTTAGATTTTTTTATACTAATTTATTTTTTTATATCTATTTATATTTTTTTATATTAATTTATATTTTTTTTATATTAATTTATATTTATTTAGCTTTTTTTACATTACTTTTTCTTTCTGCCAGTGTATTTCACAGCTTTTTTCACAGCTTTTTGTAGCGTAATTCTTCTCTTTTGACGTATTTCTCTTCTATGTTGAAAGTAAATTCTTCTCCAGCTATTTGTAGTTAGCCTAATTTCAACGCTTCAATGCTGTTCATGTTAACAAATGTGTGTGGGTGTGTGTTTATTTTTTTATTTTTTATTCTTTTTTTTTTTATATATAAAGTGTGCCCAGCTTATCTGAGACAGAGCATCAAAGTCAACAACAAGAACCAAGCTGGGACAACATTTTTGTTGTAATACTTTTATACTCTATACCTATATAATGTGGTTTTTTCAAATTGAAATGAAGCGCAAATATCATAAACTATAAATAAGTTAAAGGGTAGGAAAGTTGTTATAGGAAAAGTTGTCCTGCAGTAGCTAAGAAATTTATTTAAAGCATTTTCATTACATTTCTTCAAGTCTTCAAGCCAATTAGATTTGGCTCAAGCTCAACTTGTCTTTATTTGAAATTTGTATGCAGCGCTGAGCGTTGATTCAAATGGCTGGCAATTTGCTTAGAATTTTTTTTTTTTTTAGCTTGGTAGAAAAACTCGTTTTGAATTTGTAATTGAATTGTCAATGATAATCATGAATATGTTGATGATGTTGTTGTTGTGAATGATGATTACATAAAATGAAACAACAGCAACAACAACAAATAAATAACTTGCCAAGCAATTTTTATTTTTTTTTGTAATTTTCGCTTTTCAATTTTTCGCTTTCGATGGGGTAGCAACACAATTGCAACAACTGCAACATTCCGCATGCCACAAATAATGGGCGTGGAATGCAGCTTTTGACTGCCGCCCCATTTGGCGGCCTCTTTCCGTTTCCGCAAGCCATAAATACCCTGTAGGCATTAGAAATGCTTAGAAGGGGGGTTTTTAGAATGTGGTAAAATTTAATTTAACTAGAAAAAGCTCTATATGTATGTATATAGTATATATTCTAGAACAGAATCAACAGAAGATACGATAAAGCTAGGTATTCCAAGTTTGATAAATTTTTTAAATTTTCGAATATTTCTTTTTCCTCACAGCGCTTAAAACGTTGCAACTGATTGAAAAATTAAGTAAATGTATAATTAAGTACACAGTTGTGCTTGGAAACATACAGGGTATCTTTTAGTCAATTTAAACTGCCCTAAACAATTTTTTTTTTTTTTTTTAAATATTTTTTTTGATGCATTTTATGACGATGACACAATTTTCTAGATGTTTTGCTAATTGTTATCTCTCTCTATCTCGCTCTCATACTAACATATTTTCTTTCTTTTTCTTTTTTACAGCCAAGAAACAAAATGGCGCCGCCATACGCACAAATAGCCTAGGTTCAGGCACCCGCACCCCACCCCTGGAACGTAAAAGTAAATTAAGCGCTTTGGGCCGATTCTTCAAGCCCTGGAAATGGCGCCGAAAAAAGAAGAGCGAAAAATTTGAAGCTGCCTCCAAATGTAAGTTTTTATTGGAATATATTTTTTTGTATTTATTTTAAATATTTATTTAATTTTAATTTATGTTTTTTTTTTAGCTTTGGAGCGCAAAATTTCTGTACGTGCCAATCGGGATGAGTTAGTGCAAAAGGGCATTCTGCTGCCGGAGAGTCCGCTGGGCAATATACCAGAGCCGGGTAAGTGTTAAAATTATAATAAAAAACCTTTAGAGAGTATTTTTTTGATTTCTTTGTGAAAATTCCATTTATATAATTAAATTTCAAAGAAATTGTAGAAAGTTGCTTTAAGCAAGTTTTCACATTCCAAAATTTCAAATCTTTGCCAGTTTCCAATAGCAATGCCACTTTTAATTCCTTTATCCTTCTAAATTCTTAAAAAAATATTTAGAAATTTCCTATTAAAATTACTATTCACATTTAAAAGTATATATATCATTCATATTTGTTAATACATCAAGCTAACCTCAGTTTCATATACCTGACTTTATTCAATATCAAATTCCTTTCTTATAAACCATAACTTAATTTCTGATTTCTTTGGAAAATTATCTTATAATTTAATTTCAATTTTAATGAAACTGTATGAAATTATTTTTAGGCAATTTTTCTAATATTCCTCTTAGTTTTTTCACATTCTAAAACTAAATTGAATCTCTGCGAGTTTTCAATTGAAAAACCACTTTAAATTCTTTTCTCAATGTTTGTTTCTAAATTCTTAAAAAATATGCAGAAATTTCCACTGTGATTTCCTTACAAAATTACGCTTTATATTTATCCACTTCATAGTTTAATTTAAAGAAAATTGTAGACAGTTACATTAAGAAAGTCTTTCTAATATTCTTTTAAGTATTTTCACATATTAAAACGACATCGTATCTTTGTCAGTTTTCTCTTTAAATTCCTTTATAAAAGTTTCATTCTTAATTCTTAAAAAATATTTAGATTTTTCCTAGTCCCTCTATCTGATTCCATTTAAAAATTACTCTTTATATTTATGAGTATATATATTTTTCATATTTGTAAATATATTTTGCTGAATTTTGCTTCATATAACTAACTTTATCCAACATTTAATTTCTTAATAATAAACCAAAGCTGAATTTTTGATTTCTTTGTGAGAATATCATTTAATTTAATTTGTAGGAAATTGTAGGAAATTATTTTAAGCCAGTTTTCCTAATATTCTTCTTAATCCTTTCACATTCCAAAACTAGATCGAATCTTAACCAGTTTTCAATGGAAAATTCACTTTAAATTTTTTTTTATCAAACTTTTTTTCTAAATTCTTTAAAAATTACTTTTTATATTTATGAGTATATATAATAACTTCATAATTTAATTTAAAGAAGTTACATTAAATAGTTTTTCTAATATTCTTCCTAGTATTTTCATCGACATCGAATCATTGTCAATTTTCCCTTTAAATTCTTTTATAAAAGTTTCATTTTTAATTCCTAAAAAATATTTAGATTTTTCCTAGTTCCTCACTCTGATTCCCTTTAAAAATTACTCTTTATATTTATGAGTATATATAATCCCTCTTATTTGTAGATATAAGAGAGTAATTATTAAAGGAAATCAGCGTGAGCATAAGGAAAAATTTCCTACATATTTCCTACGAATTAAATTAAATGAAACTTCTCGCAAAGAAATCAAAGGGAAATTTGACAATGACTGCATGTGGATGAAAATACTCAGGAAGAATATATAAAAACTGTTTGGATATAACTTCGTTAAGTTAAATTATGAAGTCGTATATATACTCAGCAAATATAAAAAGTGATTTTTACAGAATTTGAGAACTTTGATAAAAAAATTTAAAGTGAATTCTCCATTCAAAACTGGTTAAATTCGAGCTAGTTTTGGAATGTGAAGAGTTCGAGGAATTATAAAGAGTTGGACTTAGGTAATTTCCTACAATTTCCTACAATTAAATTAAATGATATTCTCACAAAGAAATCAAAGATTCAGCTTTGGTTTATTATTAAGAAATTAAATGTTGGATAAAGTTAGTTATATGAAGCAAAATTCAGCAAAATATATTTACAAATATGAAAAATATATATACTCATAAATATAAAGAGTAATTTTTAAAGGGAATCAGAATGGCGGACTAGGAAATATTTTAATATTTTTTAAGAATTTATATTGAAAGGAATTAAAAGGGAAAATTGACAAAGATTCTATGTCGTTTTTTTTATGTGAAAATACTTAGAAGAATATTAGAAAAACTTTCTTAATGTAACTTTCCACAATTTACTTTAAATTTAATTATGAAATAAATTATATATATACTCATAAATAAAAAGAGTAATATTTAAAGGAAATCACAGTGGAAATTTCTGCATATTTTTTAAGAATTAATAAACAATCTTTGATAAAAGAATTTAAAGTGGTATTTCCATTGAAAACTCGCAGAGATTCGATATAGTTTTTGAATGTGAAAAAACTAATTAGAATATTAGGAAAACTTCCTAAAAATAAGTTCTACAGTTTCATTAAAATTGAATTAAAATTATAAAATATTTTTCCAAAGAAATCAAAAATTTAGCTATGGTTTATTATAAAGTGAATTTAATATTAAAATATTAAATAAAGTCAGGTATATGAAACTGAGGTTAGCTTGATATATTAACAAATATGAATGATATATATACTTTTAAATCAGAATAGTAATTTTTTTAAAGAATCAGGGTGTGATTAGGAAATTTTTAAATATTTTGTAAGAATTTAGAAGGAACTTTAATGAAGGAATTAAATGTGACATTGCTATTGAAAACTGGCAAAGATTTGAAGTTTTGGAATGTGAAAACTTGCTTAAAACAACTTCCTGCAATTTCCCTAAAATTTAATTACATAAATGGAATTTTCACAAAGAAATCAAAAATTCAGCTTTAATTATTTATATATTTATATATTTCTAACACTTACCCGGCTCTGGTATATTGCCCAGCGGACTCTCCGGCAGCAGAATGCCCTTTTGCACTAACTCATCCCGATTGGCACGTACAGAAATTTTGCGCTCCAACGCTATATAATAAAAAATAAAAATTAAATAAATATTTAAAATAAATAAAAAATATATTCCAATAAAAACTTACATTTGGAGGCAGCTTCAAATTTTTCGCTTTTCTTTTTTCGGCGCCATTTCCAGGGCTTGAAGAATCGGCCCAAAGCGCTTAATTTACTTTTACGTTCCAGGGGTGGGGTGCGGGTGCCTGAACCTAGGCTATTTGTGCGTATGGCGGCGCCATTTTGTTTCTTGGCTGTAAAAAGAGAAGGCAAGAAAATATGTTAGTAAGAGAGCGAGATAGAGATAGAGAACGATAACAATTAGCAAAACATCTAGAAAATTGTGTCATCGTCATAAAATGCATCAAAAAAAATATTTAAAAAAAAAAAAAAAAAGAAAATTCTTCAGTGCAGTTTAAACTGACTAAAATATACCCTGTATTTTTCCAAAGCACAACTGTGTATTTAATTATACATTTATTTAGTTTATTAATCAGTTGCAGCGTTTTAAGCGCTGTGAGGAAAAATAAATGTTCAAAAATTTAAGAAATTTATCAAACTCGGAATATCTAGCTTTAGCGTCTCTTCTGTCGATTTTGTTCTAGAATATATACTATATACATACATATATACACTATAGAACTTCTGCAACCTATTTATTCAATTTTACCATTTTCCAAAACTCCCCCTTCTAAGCATTTCTAATGCCTACAGGGTATTTATGGCTTGCGGAAACGGAAAGAGGCCGCCAAATGGGGCGGCAGCCAAAGCTGCATTCCACGCCCATTATTTGTGGCATGCGGAATGTTGCAGTTGTTGCAATTGTGTTGCTACCCCATCGAAAGCGAAAAATTGAAAAGCGAAAATTACAAAACAAAAATTGCTTGGCAAGTTATTTATTTGTTGTTGTTGCTGTTGTTTCATTTTATGTAATCATCATTCACAACAACAACAACAACAACAACATCTTCATGATTATCATTGACAATTCAATTACAAATTCAAAACGAGTTTTTCTACCAAGCTAAAAAAAAAAAAAAATTCTAAGCAAATTGCCAGCCATTTGAATCAACGCTCAGCGCTGCATACAAATTTCAAATAAAGACAAGTTGAGCTTGAGCCAAATCTAATTGACTTGAAGACTTGAAGAAATGTGAAGAAAATGCTTTAAAAATAAATTCTTTAGCTACTGCAGGAAGTTTTCCTATAACAACTTAACTTTCCTACCTTTAACTTCTTTATATTTAGCCTTTTTATAGTTTATGATATTTGCGGTTCATTTCAATTTGAAAAAACCACATTATATAGGTATAGAGTATAAAAGTATTACAACAAAAATGTTGTCCCAGCTTGGTTGTCGTTGTTGACTCTGATGCTCTGCCTCTGATAAGCTGGGCACACTTTATATATAACAAAAAAAAGAATAAAAAATAAAAAATAAAGTCACACACCCACACACATTTGCTATTTGTTAACATGAACAGCATTGAAGCGTTGAAATTAGGCTAACTACAAATAGCTGGAGAAGAATTTACATTCAACATAGAAGAGAAATAAGTCAAAAGAGAAGAATTACTCTACAAAAAGCTGTGAAATACACTGACAGAAAGAATAATACTTAATAAAAAGCTAAATAAATATAAGTAAATCTAAAAAAAAATTTTTTTTTTAAATAAAAAAAAATAAATAAATATAAAAAAAATATAAATAAATATAAATAAATATAAAAAACAAAATATAAATAAATATAATAAAATATAGATAAGTTTAAAAAAAAAATCAAAATAAATATAAATCTAAACAAATATAAATCTAAATAAATATAAATCTAAATCTAAATAAATATAAATCTAAATCTAAATGAATATAAATCTAAATCTAAATAAATATAAATCTAAATCTAAATAAATATAAATCTAAATCTAAATAAATATAAATCTAAATAAATATAAATCTAAATAAATATAAATCTAAATAAATATAAATCTGAATAAATATAAATCTAAATAAAATAATAAATAATAAAATAAAATATAAATTTAAATATAATATAAATATATCTAAATAAAATATAAATTTAAATATAATATAAATATATCTAAATAAATATAAATTAATATAAAAAATATAAATAAATATAAATAACGCTTAAATCTTTCTTTTAACACACTGATGTCTAGTAATAAGTTAATTATAACAATTTTAATGATTTTGAAAGAAGACGTAAAGCTGATAATTAAAAAAAAATAAAAAAAAATATGATATAAAAAATTATTTGCGGATTTTTATCAAAAAATTTAAAAACCAACTGTTATTTCAAAATAAAAAAAAAATTGTTTTCCAATTCTTATTATAAAAATCATAATAAAAATCGGATGTAAATATATCGGGAGCCAGTTGGTGTAATAAAAAAAAATTAAAAACAATGTGTGAAATAATACTTTATGATATATATAACATGTCCTTAAGAAAAACACTATTAAGGATCCTTAAAGTATAAAAATAACTCTTATTTTTAGTATAACTAAGCTTTTGTCATTGCCATTGCTATTTGCCAAAACAATTATATAGATTAATTTCATTTCAGTTTATTTTTATTTTATTTGATTTTTTTGACTCATAGCTAGTTAAATATAATTACATTTTTTTATTTTCAAAGTTGCATTGTAATGTTATATTTAATTTAAAATAATTTTAATGCACTTTAGCTATCTAAGAGTCAGCATACCAAATTAAGTGACTAATATTTTTAATAAACTCAGAGTTATTTGACTTTTAAGAGAACTTAAAACTACAATAAAAATAAAAAACCTTCAATAACTTTGACAACAATATTTCCATACATCATTTTGTGTCAAGTTGGTCAAGTTTCCTATACAACTTTTGTGTACAAAACCCTTTGTATAAAACTATTCTCAACTTTAATTCAAATACAAAAACTAAGTTCAATCAATCTAACATGTATTGAAGTTCAAGGCTATTTTGCCTTTGTATGAAATATTAACAACAAATTCTATGTTCGAACCCTTTTCTAAAGTGTATTTATAAATACCACAAGCTGTGGCAAATGGGCTAACAACTATTTGGCTTCCTTCAAACTACTCTACCCCCTTCAGTCATTACTTGGGGCACGTTCTCGGCAAGCTTCTGTATGGTGCTCGGCCTGTCCCAATTGTGGTCAATTGTTTGGTGAAGGGGGGAGAGCAGTGTGGAGTGGAGTGATGCAGCAGCTTTTCATGCTTGATTTGAGTTGCATAACAAGCGGGGAACACGGGAACACTTAGCGACTTAAAAGTGCATTGGGGAAGAAATGTGTGTCAAGCGGGGAGAGAGAAAAACAAAACTTGAATGACGATGTGCAACATTGAGGCACAGTACCCCGTAGGCAGCAGCAACAGCAACAACAACAACCGCAACAGCGGAAACTCTGCCTCATTTAAATGGCGCCAAGGAAGAGCAACTGAGAAAAATAAAAAAATCGGAGCGGAAAATCACAGCGCGAGTCTAAAAGAAGAAAATTTAAAGCAAAATTTGTTTTCCATATCATATTATTTATATAAAGCAAAACGTAAAAAAAAAAAAGCTAAATAAATAACAAGAAGAGTGTGACCAAATACAAGATACTCTGTAAAGCAAACCCCCAGAAAATAAGGGGAAATATATTTTAGGAATTTGGGAACTTAACATTATTATTATTCTGCTTTTTTATTTTGGCATAAAAAATTAAATTGCACTCTAAAAAAATCTTTAAAATAATATTTTTTACTAATTTTGGTATATCGGGGTTTTTTTAAATTTTAAAAATTTATTCAATAGGCAAAGTATGGAAAAAAATTATAAAAAAAATATGAAAAATAAATATGAAAAAAAAAATATAAAAAATAAAAGAAAACAAATATGCGAAAAAAAAATGGAAAAAAAATGAATTTGGAAACAAAAAGTTAATGTTATGCATTTCTTTTTGGCTTAAAAATTAAAATTACTTGGAAATAATATTTTTATACTAAATTGTGGTATTCAAAATATCAATTAAAAATACAATTAAAGCATATTTAAATTTTTTAATATGCAGTTGGGGTAGGTATAGAAAAATCTACAAAAAAAATTATATTTTGCTTTTTATTGACATAAAAATTAAATCGCACCCAAAAAAAAACTTTAAAATAATATTTTTATACTAATTTTGCTATTCACAATCAAATAAAAATAATATTTAGAAATTATTAAAAAATTTCAAAATACAATACAGGTAATTATGGAAAAAATCAACAAAAAAAATATATATATATTTCTTTTTATTTATTTGGCATAAAATCATTAGATCGCACTAAAGAAACCTTTTATAAAATTATTTTATATTCATTTTGGTATTTTTATTAATTTTTAATGTTTCTAATTTTTCCTTAAACCAAACACGTATGGAAAAAATCGAGAAAAAAAAATTCTGTCCCAAAATTTACATGCCAAATATTTCTAATTGAAAAAACCTGGCCAAAATGATATCCGCATGAACATTGACTCAGTTTTGACACAGTTTCGAGAGTTTGAAACCAAAAAAGTGCACACAGAAACCAACATATCAAATTAATTGCATCTTATACTCTGTAAAATCATTGAACTTGAACAGACAAAGGCTATATCGACTAGTCTATTGATTTTCAAAAGGAATATATATATTTATAGAACCAAGGCTGCCTCCTTCTGCATGTTACCTTCATATAAAATTTACAAAAGTTCTATAAGCCCCCTGTTTTTACACACTTTTTTAATGGTTACAGGGTGTTAAAAATAAACGCTTCTGTCGCGGCGCTGCCAACGTTGTTGTCAAACAAATAAAAAAAAAAAAAAAATTTTATTTTATTTTTACATATTGCGATGTTGTTGTGAGCAAAAATAAAAACCAGTTTTGAAATTCGATTTTGGAGGCTCAGCAGCTGCTGTACATTTGAATGCAGCTTTGAGTTTTGGCCACAGATTTTTGCCTTCTACAAGGGCGACAACAACAAAAACAACAAAAGCAAAAAAAAACCATGTAAAATGCGTGGAAAACAAGTTTTCGCAAAAGTTGTTTGTCGTTTTTCGAACATCCCTCTCTAGAAACATTTATTACAAATATATAGCTGACAATATGTTTATCAAATAATGTATAAATTTGTAATAAAATACAACTGTTCGATATATGTTTATTACAAATTATGCAAATACACACATGTGTGTTGGCTAAAAGTCAACAAAATTGCGACTTGAGTTAGTGGCAACAACGCACTAGATTTGGCTTAAAGTGAGAAATATTTTTGCTAAAAATTATTTTTCTCACAATTTTTATTGTTTGATTTTGGGAGGAAGATAAAATGTGGGAAGAATTCATTTTATTTATACAGACGTTGCTAGCAAATTAGAAACTCCAGTAATTAGAATTATCCAGAAATTAGAATTATAGTTTAAAATACATTTAAGGCTATATTTTTGATTTATTTTGTACTTTTATTTTTAAATAAAAAATATAATTTATAATATGTACTGCATTGGATTTCTACCTTTTGATTTATTGTTTTTATTAAAATAATTAATTAAAGCCTTTTATTGTAGCTTTTTGGAGTAAATTTACTCCATTTTATTTTTAATATATAAAAAAAATTAAATAAAAAAAAAATAGAATAAAAAAAAAATAAAATAAAAAAAAATAAAATAAAAAAAAATAAAATAAAAAAAAATAAAATAAAAAAAATAAAAATAAAAAAAATAAAATAAAAAAAAATAAAATAAAAAAAAATAAAATAAAATAAAAATAAAATAAAAAAAAATAAAATAAAATTAATAATAATAAAAAATATATATAAAAAAATCTCCAGAAATTATTATCTAATTTATTATATATAATTTCATAAATTAGAATTACTTTAGGAACAAAGTGGTTCTTATTTCTGATTTTATATTTTTATTTATATATTTTTATTATAAAATTAAAAGCTGATTTTTAAATCCAAAAACATTTTTTTTTTAATTGTTAATAATTTATTTATGCCTGAAATAATCATCGTTTTGGCTTTTTAAAGCTTTAAAGTTTGCTTTTAACTGATTTAAAGGTAAAAGTTTTCAAAAGGAATATTTAATTTAACCCGGCTTATAATTTCATTGCTGTATGATTAAATTGGAATCGAAGGAGGCAACAGGACTTATTGTGGCATTATTTTCCTTAATTCTTCTTGTAGCACATCCTTAACGTTTCACTGGCTTCGATACTTCACTTTAAAATACAAAATTTAAAATTTCAAAAGTGTTGACAATTTAATTTTAATATTGCATTAAAGAGAAGAATATCCATAGAAAAATATTCATAGCAGAATATCCATAGAAGAATATCCAAAAAAGAAAAATCAATAGCAGAATATCCATAGAATTTCCATAGAAGATATCCATATTCCAATATGTTTTTCTTTGAATTTTATAAATTTTTCTATTAACAATAATTTTCTTCCTTTACTTTGTATTTTATCATTTTCGAAGGCAAAAAATATTCTCCCAAATATAGCTTCTCCTACTAAATTTATCATTATTCTTTATACATTTTAATTTATGAATATTTAATAAAGTTTATTTTGTTTTAACTATCAGTTGCATAGTTTGATCATTACGACAGATTCCCACTAGACTCTCAGCTATATTTCTATCTCTATATTCAAATGTTTGTCAGTTTATGTAAATTAACAATTGTCGTGTTCCACTTTAAGCACTGTCAAGTGCATATATACATATGTATACACATATATACATACATAATGCAATGTTGATAACTAAAAGCTAAGCACAAATTGACAGGCCAACAAATTTAAATTTATATTTTTGCACATGACCCAGCTCAACGCAATTATTTACATAGAAAAAAATATATATATAAAAATGCTTTATTTATTATAATATATTTCATTTTAAATGTAAAGTCGTCTGCTTTCTAATGCATGCCAAAAAAAAATTTACATGTTTTTAAGCACATAAATTATACCAAAAAAAAAAAAAAAAGGTAGACGGCTTGACAATGTGTCAAAAAACCAAATTGAAATCACAGCTAAGAAAAACCCCAAAAATTAATTAAACCCAAAGCAGCACAAAAAAAAAAAGTAAAATAAAAAATAAAACAAAATTAAATGTCAGCCAAGTTCAACTGACAAAGAAAGTGAGAAATAATCTATATAAAAAAGGTGTCTGAGAGATTTGGCCATAATTGTGGCAAAAACGAAAAATGTTGGCTTTCAAATTCCCCAAAAATAATAAACAAATTATTGTCGAAGGTCGCAGGCGTTGCTAATTGACGCCCAACTATAAAAATAACAACAAATAAAAAACAAAAAAAATAACAACAACAATAATAAAAATTACTACAACAATGTGATTACTGAACTAATTTGGCGTGTCTGTGTGTCGATTTTGATTGCAATATGAAACCTGAAATTAATTGTAATTACCCGCCTTGCGAAAAAATAAAATACTTTCAATGTGTAGGCAAGAGATGTGTTGAATATTTAAGTGTAACTGTGACTTAAATTTAAATATTGTGATAGACGGTGATTTCAGGTGTAAGGTAACAGTTACAGCGAACACTTTGCGAATTAAATATCATGATAGACTGTGACTAAATAAGAGTAACAGTAACAACAAAAGTAATTAAAATTGTGCGTATTAAAATTTTCAATAAAATTATTCCGAATCGTAATTTTTAAGTGTTCTGAATTCCGATAAAAGTTTAAATATAAAAAAAAGGGAAATATAATAAGAAATTGGTACCAAATAGCAGGAGTAAGAGTTTCTGCAATTACAATATTGATAATAAAAATTCTTTTTATTCAAAGCTGCAAACAAATCAATTCAAAGCGTAACTTTTTGGTGTTCTGAGTTCCGTCAAACGTTTAAATATTCAAATAAAAGCTAATAATATTAGATTGGGACCAAATAACAGGAGAAACAGTTACTACAATCACAATATAAATAAATAACATTGTTTAAATTATAATTTTCAATCAAATCATTTCGAATCGTAATTGTTAGGTGTTCTGAATTCCGACAAAGTTTTAAATATTAAAATAAAAGCTAAATATAATAATAAATTGTGATAAAAATAGCAGGAGTAAGAATTACTGCAATTACAATGTAGATAATAAGAATTTTTTCTATTCAAAGCTGCAAGCAAATCATTTCTAATCGTTATTGTAAGGTGTTCTGAATTCCGTGAAACGTTTAAATATTGAAATAAAATCTAAAAATAATAATAAATTGTGACTAAAAAGCGGGAATAACAGTTACTGCAAATATAATATGGATAATTAGAATTTTTTCTATTCAAAGCTTCAATTAAATCATTTCAAATCGTAATTTTTACGTGTTCTGAATTCCGACAAATAATAATAATATATTGGGACTGCAATCACCATATAGATAATTAAAATTGTTCCCATTACAATTTTCAATCAAATCATTTCGATTCGTAATTTTATTTTTAATTTACGTGTTCTCAATTCCGACAAACATTTAAATATTTAAATAAAAGCTAGATAGATTTTAAATCACAATTACAGTCACTTTTCGCTGAAATTTAGCTCAACTCTAGTCTAGACATGATTGGAGGGCAAAACTAGTTTGACGTTGGCAAAGGCGGCGGGACGGACTGGTAGCCAATTTACGCCTGGCCTGGCACGTATTTTGACAACGGTCTTCGGAAATGGAAATGAAAATGGATGCTATACTCGTTGCAAAGTGTTTTTTTTTTTGTCAGTCTATCTGTGTGTCACAGTTGCGTTCGCAAAGCGCAGCAAAGCGTTCAATGCACATGCACACCAAAAAAATAAAAAGAAGAAGAAGCAAAATTCAAATCACATTACGTATACGCAACGTTGCGCAGGCAATAGAAAACGTGAGCGAATCACATTGGCAATGGGACAGTTTGAAGCCATGGAGGAGTGTTAGACCAGTCTACGTGTGGGATTATATATAGTATGGGTGTAAGGGTGTGTGTGTGTGTTGTGTGTGTTTCGTTGTATGAATGACAGCTGTGGCACTGAAGCGCAACATATCCATAGCCCAATGCCAAAAAGTAACAGCAAAAATGTTGACAGTGACAGGGGAGAGAGGTTGGAGAGAGAGATGGGAACAAGTGCAGCTGCTTAAAACTTTACAATCGATAGTTGTTGACTTTGGCATATATGAAATGCAGTTGAAAATATTAAAAAACAAAAAAAAAATATATATATATATATTAAGCCGCTTCAATAGCATAAAAATTCGCAAACATACTGAAAATTGCAATATTAAACTCGAAAAACTTGCAAAACTGCATAAACTTTATGATTTTGGTATAAAGAATATTTTTGTTTTATAATTTTGTATATTTTGTAAGTCGAAATTAAAAATTAAATTATTTGATGAGCTCTGTAAGAATTTTTATTTTATAAATTTGTATATTTTTCAAGTAAAAATTAATAATTTAATTATTTGATGAGCTCTCCTCAATAAATATAATTTATCTTTCAATAAATATAATTTATCCTCAATAAATATAATTTATCTTTCAATAAATGTAACTTATCCTCAATAAATATAATTTATCGTTAATAAATATAATTTATCTTTCAATATATTCAGCAGAATCTCTTGCATTTACACTTTTGGGAGTATATTAAATATTTATTTCTTTTTTGTTTTCTGTTTTGTAAACGTTTCGTTTAACATTTATGCATTTAACTGTTAAAGTTTAAGTTTTTTCTTGTTTTAACAATTTATTAAATTTATTTATTATGCATAAGTAACAATACAATTTACTCAGCTTCCGCCCAGAGTTTTGAGAGAACTATAATCATGTTTTTTTTTTTATTTTATTTTAATAATGTAATAAAATAAAAATACAGTGAACGCAACTGTTATGAAGAATAAACGTAAAAGTTCCTTAAAAATTAATTTAAAAAATTCGATAAATAACACTTATTTGCGGACTCTGTATTAATATGCAAAAAAAAATTCTGAATTTCCTTAAAAATTTATATGGATTTATCGTAATAATCTTTAAATACAATCTAGATAGATGATGCATTGAAACAACTTCAAAATAAGATCAATCAGGGACCGTAACACAAAAATAAATTAAAAATTTGTTCAATAACATTTATTTGCAGACTCTGTAAAATTATTCAACAAAAATTCTGAATTTCTAAGAAGTAAAAAATCAGCATATTTATTTTTCATTTATTAATCTAAAAATACAATCATCTATCTACTGCATTTAAAACAACTTTAAAATACAATCTAAAAACATTATGCAAGCGTTAATTTACTGCAAACATGCTTTTCATGAGTAGCAATTGGTTTAAACCTTACAAATTTTACATAATTATACAATTCCACCAAACATTTAAAAGTCCAAGCACAATTCAAAAGCAAAAGTACACTTTA
>JAWNNH010000460.1:0-14593 GCA_035043045.1 Hirtodrosophila alboralis | reverse complement strand
TTTGATGAAAACAATTGCAGACGTTTGAGCACCGTTGAGCGAGGAAAGCAGCGAAATTGACAATAACAAAAATTGATTGTATTTAGTAAAACAAACAGTGTAGATAAATATTTTATTTATAAATGTGCAGTATTCTTAAGCTTGTGTCCTGAATCGCGGACTTGTTGTTTCGGCGGCTATTGCCGCTACGTGTGTGTTCTTTTGTGGGTGTAATCGTTTAGATTTCACAGCAGCAGCCTGCCGCGTCTACCAGCTGTAAAACATAGTAACCCATTGATATACAATACAATATTAATATATGTTTGTATATATTGGATTCATAACTGACACACAAACGACGGAGTTCTTTCTTAAAAATATAAAAATTCGATAGCATTCGGAAAATATATATATTCAAGGCGAATACGAAAAGCTACAAGGTTAAAAGGGACGCATCACGCATCAGTATCCTTAACGTCGCCGCAAGAAAGAAAACTCTTAAGATGTCCACCGCATTTTTAACCCTCATTGCCGTCATTGTGTGCATTCTATTCCGCATTCTCAATGTGCACAGCCAGCCATTAAAGCCGAGCGTTTGGTGTCTGGATGCGCAGTTTCTAGATTGTTTATACAAAATAGCGCCAGTATTGCGTGAGCCGTAAGTATAAAAATCCTCTTTAATATAACAATATCGATATATGTTTAAGCGTTGTGTATTTTTTGTGTTTGTTTTGCTTCCCACACTTAACATATGTTTTGTATGTACATGCATGCATAGATACAGCCAGTGTATGCATATATGTGCATGCACTTGCATGAATGTATGTGTGAGTTGTTTTGCCTCACGCCACCGCTCAGCTGTTAATTGTATGTGGCATGCAATTTTGCAGCCACGCCAAAATGTTAGCTAACAGTGACAGTAACTTTCAAATGATACTAGCGCAGATGGTGAAGTTAATGCATGCAACTTTTATGTATTTTCGTAAAATTATTCTCCATGAAAATGTATTATAAAATTTCTTGATCAATTTTGCCGCCTTCCCTCATTATGCTTGTTTGATTTTCTATAAACATTAACTGTACATAATAAATTTACAATGTATTTGCTACCTTGCACTGTCAGCTAGTGTCATTTGATCATATATATGCAATTTGCAATGACATATATTGTTTCTAATTGCCGCATTTACAATTTGCTAATAGTAGATGTATTTACATACAAGCAAAATGTTATCGTAAAGTATTTATATTGTTGGAGTAGCCGCGTCACAGTCACATTTTCATATAAACAAAGTTCAAGTAATCGGCAACAGCTGGCTCAATACACGAATGAATCATTAGCGGCTATTAGTGGTCTCTGCTAACAACAATAACAATAATTATTGGTTAGCAATTTTAAAATTTTATTAAATATTTAAAGTTACAATGGAATAATAACCAAATACTATTTGTGTATAATCACTAGGCAAACCTTAAATTGCATTTTTTCAATTTATGGAACTTTTATGGCTTTACGTACCAGACCGTATCAATGTTTTCTGTTTACACTTCAACACGCTTACCAATTTACAATTTTCTTATCTTTTTGCAAAACCCCATATCAGTTGCCTAACCACAATTCTATCGGTGAATTTTTAGTTGCTCAGCGATAAAAAATTGCAGCCTATTCAATCATAGTATACTGAAATAACCGTTGATTTATCAGCGTAAGAAGCGTCATATAGAATTATATTATATATAATGTATATAATATATATAGTTAAGTACATTACATATTTAAGTATTAGTTTGTTTTCTTTATGCAAAACTAGGAGTAATTTTAAAGGTTATAGAAAAATAAGTGTTTTAGTAGCTTTCTATTGATTTTTTTTTGAGTTCCAAGAACAGGTGACACATTAAATATAGATAAGATATTTTCGATAAATTTTGTTTTTTTAACTAATATATAATTTAATGGGCAAAAATCACAATATTTTCAGTACCAGCTCAGCTGGAAAATGTTCACCCATTTTTTTTTATAAAAAATTCCATATGAGTTTCTAGTACATATGTAGGTTGTGTTTTGATTTTTTGGTATTTGTTTACTTGCCAAACGATTTATGAATTAAATACATTGTGATTTTGTTTGGCGTTTGCTCTTATCACTAAAATTGTTGATACGCCAACGGAGCAAAGTTCAAATCATATAATTACGCAGTTGTGTCTGAAATCAAAGCAACTAACGCCTAGAAACATCTCACACGGCTGGTTGGCTTCAAGTAGTAATCGGGCGTGGGCGCTTGGAAATTAATGGAATATACTATGTAACTATGCACAATAGATACTCACACACATATGCTTGCATACATAAAATGAAATCGCCGGCAAAAGTTTTTCCACGCTCTCTCTCTTCCACTTCTTCAAATGCCGGCTGAATACTTTTGACGACGCTCTGACTACCTGTTTGTGTTTTGTTTTTGCTTTTGGCAGTTCGCCCAGACGCTCAACACTTTTGTTTGACAACAAAGCTTACGTAAGCGAATTGAGCGCTATTTTTGCTCTCGCTTATGCTCTCAATTTTACGTGCTCTTCTTGCACCTGTTCCCGCATGAATTTAGGATAGTTTTTTCTTGTTCTTCTTTTTTGCACTCTTTTGTTTTCGCCACACAATGCAAAAATAAATTAAGCAAGGGGGGTGCACACTGAATGAGTCATCTCAGTAGATATGAACAAACCTATACATATTAATACCCTTTAAGCGTTAAAACTGAGTATAATAAATAACAGAGCAGAAGGCTACTTCGATGCTATAATGATATTACTTTTGACCTATTTAAACTGAATACTTAGTATTTAAGAGAACAAGCATCAGTTTACCATATACTATTAGTTTATATATTTATCTTAAATTTTGAATCAGCAATAGGTATATTAAACAATTTCCATAAGTAGAAGGAACATAATAATGCCGCATTTTAGGTTAATTATGACTAGAATAAAGGGTATAGTAGATAGACCTTAGACTAGAACATTTGTACTTGTTTTGTAAGTGTATTAACGATTCCTTGTTTTAATTACTTTTGTTTGCTGTACTTTCCATGATGAAATTAAAAATGGTCGCACCCCGTTAGGAAATTTTGCAGCTGTTTATATTTTTTTTGTCACCCATTGAACTACTTAAATATTTAATGGTTATTGATCTACTTTTACATATGTATATTGAATATATGATAAGGTTTATAATTCAAATTAATGACACATTTGTGAATGTTCCCTTGAATAATTGTTCCTAAAACAAATGCTATACTTTTGATTGATTCTAATTGAAAGGGGACACCATTGTAAACACACGAGGCGACAGACTGTCAGACTGACTATGACACACAGACTGTACATGTTTTTGCACGCCTGGCAACAATGGCGCGCTGATTTTGTAGCTAAATTGGGTTCAATTGATTCTAAGAGCTTTGTTTGCTAGTTGACATTGGGCAAAACTTTGGGCATTAGTTCTTTTGCAGCTGCAATTTAAATAATTGTAAACAAATTTGTGTAATTCAATTGAATTTAATATTTTGCATTTATTCAAAATTTTAAGTCTGGCCCACTGTCAGACCGGTCCCTATATGCCGCCAAGGTCATAAAAATATTGATTTAAAAAAAAAACTAATTCAAAAAAGTTAGTTGCATCGGCCGGGAATCGAACCCGGGCCGCCCGCGTGGCAGGCGAGCATTCTACCACTGAACCACCGATGCCTGTGCCTGTTCAATGGCAACTTTCATACTTCATTTAAAAATGTTAAATAAACAATGAGTTGTCAGTAAGGCCACTGTAAACGTTTAATATGCAACAGTTTGTTGTTGTTATTAAGTTAGTTATATAGAATTTGTCGTGATTTAATTGCACAGATGGTTTGTTTCACAGTCATTAATTAATAACACGTAACGCACATATGTATATTCATACTAATTTTCTCATGGTATCTTTATATCTTTTTCAGATATATTCCTCCACGCTTATGGGGATTTAGCGGTCATGTTCAGACCGTCTTGCATAGCATTGTGGGCCGTGTACGTTGCCCCTGGCCATTGGGTGAGCGTGTTTACCTCTCGTTGCCGGATGGCTCAACATTAACCTACGATTTGTATCAGTCGCTCAAGGAACAAGAGGGTAAGTTGTTGAACTTTGTTTTTCTGTAAACAATTTTTTCTCACACCATCTCTTACATTTTCTAGATGACGTCACGGTGGCTATTTGTCCGGGTATTGCCAATAGTTCGGAATCGGTTTATATACGCACCTTTGTGCATTTGGCCCAGTGCAATGGATATCGATGCGCCGTAATGAATCACATTGGCGCACTTCAAACCGTACAGGTGACGTCGACACGCATCTTTACCTATGGTCATACTGATGATTTTTCTGCCATGGTGGAGCACTTACATCAAAAGTATGAACAGAGTCGTATAGTTGCCGTTGGGTTTAGTTTGGGTGGCAATATTATTACCAAGTATATGGGTGAAAAGCAGAAAACAAAACCGAATTGCATAATCGGTGGCATTTCTATATGCCAAGGCTACAATGCTGTCGAGTGAGTACATTTTGGACATTATTTTTAAGCTATATAATCCACTGAAATATTTGAAGGTACCTTAATTCCCATATTGTTTTTTTTAGGGGCACCAAATGGCTATTAAACTGGCAAAACTTCCGACGCTTTTATTTGTACATTATGACTGAGAACGTGAAGAGCATTATTTTGCGTCATCGTCATGTGCTGCTTTCAGATGAGGTAAAAGCACGTCACAACCTCAATGAGCGCGACATTATTGCGGCTGCAACATTGCCAGAGCTGGACGAGGCCTATACGCGACGTGTTTATAACTTTTCATCAACTCAAGAGCTCTACAAGTGGAGTTCATCTCTTTTCTATTTTGATACTATTGAGAAACCCATGATATTTATTAATGCCAAAGATGATCCGCTAGTGCCGGAAGACCTATTGCAGCCGATTAAGACGTATGCAAGTAAGTGTGTGTAACTAAAGAATTTATTTAAACGGAAAAACTATATTATTTTGTTTGTAAACAAGTAAAATGTGCCTACGCTATTTCAACATTTCATTAACTGTTAAGTCTATTAAGTTCGTATGCTGTTATGCTAACATTACGTGATTCAAAAACGCACTGTTATTGCACTGTTAGAATAACATACGCGCTCAAAGAGAAGCATATGTGTTCACATAGCGATACTTGTCTAACAAGCAGCCGTGGCCGAGCGGTTAAGGCGTCTGACTAGAAATCAGATTCCCTCTGGGAGCGTAGGTTCGAATCCTACCGGCTGCGAATTGTTAAATCAAATTTTTTATTTTTATTTTTTTTAAATATTGCAATTTGTTTTTTCTAATGGTATTATTTAATATTTAGTAATTGGTATTATTTAATATATTTTTATCTTTTCATTCCAGCTACCCATCAGAAGTCAGCGTACGTTGAAGTTGCACACGGTGGCCACCTGGGCTTTTATGAGGGCGGCTTTCTGTATCCCAATCCAGTAACTTGGTTAGATCGTACTCTGGTTGCCATGGTAGGCTCCTTGGTGCTGTCGCATGCAGGAGGAAAAAAAGTGGTGGAATAAAAAGAGGCATATAACTAATTTTCGAAAATTTCAATGCCGCAGAACCTATAGAATGTTTTTTAATTTTGCGAAATTCCAAGTTGTAGTCAAAATGAATCTTACACAAAGTAGTACACAATACAAAAACCATTATCGTATTTGATATAAATGAAGCAGAAATAGCATTTTAAGTGCATTTAAAGCAAAGTATTGAATTGTATTGTAATACGTTCCATTTTTTTATCCTATAATTTTGGAAAATCGTATGCAAATTATAACTGGTTTATGAAAGCCATGTATTTGTGTTATACGCATTAATTTATGTTTTATCTAGTAACGCACATACCATGTACTTATTTCTAAGCAAATTTTAATTAAAAAGCTCTTAATGTTAATGTATAAACAACAAAGCAAGCATAACCCATATGAGTGTTAATATGAGCAGTTAAACAAGAAAATGTTAAAAACAAAAATTAAATTTGTATGTTCCCAGCCGAATCCTATAAACAAATTGCCTTATTGTAGATTTTTTATATGTGTATATGATTTTTAATTCCGTTTTTTATAAATATATACATATATATATATATATGTACCATGAATTTGTATACTATTTATGATGAACCATTTCAAATATCAAAATAATGAGAAACCAAATATTGCCTGCACTGGCCAAATTTTTTGTACGTATAACTTTTCTGATGTGTTTTTTATCAAATATCAATGAAATGTATACTAAAAATGAAAATATTTGTGTATGTTTATATGCATTATGCAAAACAGTTTGTGTAGCTTAATTTGTCCACAATGAGACATAAATGTAAGTACCATATGTATATGTGTGCGTGTTTATATGTAAATTGAAATAAACAAACAATTGTTATGTACAGAGTGTTTATTAATGGATCTTAAAATAAGATAATTATAGAATTTAATTAGGCAAACACAAACAACAAATCAAAACAGATTGTGGCAAGAATATTATGAAATGAATGTGACATTTTCTTTAAAATCTATTTTACTCTTTAATACTTTTACATTTTGACAAACTTTTGTTTAAAATCAGATTATTGTTTAATTTTCGCACAATGTAGAATATATTTTCTTTATCCGACTTGAGAAAATTGTATGTTCTATGATTCTATTTAATATAGTAATTTATTAATGTTGTCAAAATAAGTATCAAGTTCATTTTCAACATTTGTATACAAAACTTTACCATATTTTATTATTTTATTTACAAATAGTATATTTTCTTAATATTTGCATTTTAAAAATGAAACAATCATTAGGTCTGCAAATTTGCAAAAAAAAAAAAGAAAAAATATTTCGTTTGTAGTTATTGTTTTTTATACTTTTTGGAATGCCATGCGTATATTATTTAAGTTGTTTACGTTGTTTACGGATCACTTCAACTAAAAAGCGACCACTGAAGTGCTGAAGTGTTATCTAAGTTGTTTGTCCACTTGATTGAAAAGGACACTCGTGCGTATACTACACACACACACCAACATACACATATTCATGGAAATTGCGTAAAAACAACCCATATAAATTGGACAGAAAATCTCAGTGATGCGTGCCAAAATGTTTGACATTTTTGCCTCTATGGCTACTGGACCGGCACGTGTTTCATGTTATTCAATATTTTTGAGGTCTTTTCTTCGATTATTTATTTTTATCACGCACAATGGCGCCCAATAACTGTAGATGGGTTCTATAGAGCTTTTATGTAAACAAAAAATTTGAATTCAGTTAAATTTTATGAACCTGCAAAGAAGCGCATTTAAATTTTTGTAAATGTGTCAGAAAATGTTGCCTTCAGCAAGTTCAATTAGCATTTTAATTTATGCAGTTTATTTTTGGTTATTCAATTTGCATATTAATTGTAAGATATTTGGGTGGAAAACTTAAAGTAAGTAGTTAAAAGAACAGATTGAATGGATTTTAAAGAAATTATTAATTTACAAGTTTTTTGAAATTAGTTTTTTTAAGTTTGTTCTTTGATATACTAATTATATTTTAACGCCATTGTAAATGATCCAGAATAAAGAGTTTCAACTGTAGCTTTTAAATACTTTTTTTTATATTTCTTTAATGAATAATATTTAATACAACTATTAAACTAGTTTGGCCTATAATAGCAGTAGCTTAGGAACATAAATACATTCATTTTAATTCCCTTCTGGTCTTTTATATATGGGGGTAAGCTGTTGACAAGCACAGTTTGACCCGAACACATTCTTGTCGCCTCATGCCTGGTTAACTTGCGGTCAAGTGTTGGCTAGAATGTCAAGTAGTTCGTTACATTTTAATAGGAAAAATTTAATAAAGTTGCAACATACTGGCGGCTAGCCAAATTACTCTTAGTAAGTGTGCCTTTTTTTTTGACGTTGCTTGTTGGACGATAAAATGTGGCAGGCATGCACAATTCGCACCATGAACCCATTAAAATTTAACAATGTTGCAAAGGCACTCGTTGGTCAACGTTGGTCAACAGATGTGTGCTTGACTTGCCTCCGAATTACACTGGTTGTCTTTCAGCTACATATATGCCTTCCACACTGCCACACTGTGTGTTTAAGGATTTGTGCCACAAATTATTACAGACTTAGAAACAAAAACAAAGAAAAAAAGATTGCTTTTGCTGGTTGAAGGATAAAAGCGTTTCCTAAAGAAGTCGTGTTGTTGAATATATATTTGAAAAATATTGTTGTTGTGATGTTTTCGTCTTAGTATATTATATTTTTAGTGTTAGTCAACAGAAGCCGTTCGGAAATGTAATAAATAAATTTATTTATATAAAAGAATTTTAGTTTCTAGGAAAAGTTTAAAATAATTGAAATTCGAGTTTCTATTTTAAATTGAAGTTTGAAATATTTTTAAATCGTTCTATTTATAATTCTTTACAATTTATGTTTATTTAAAATCTGTATTTTTGGGAACAATTATTTTAAGTTCGATGAGGGTGCTTGAACAGGCCGAACCAAGGAATTTGTGTGCCAGGCTGCCCTGATGTATCCGCTCAAAAAGCACACAATACAATCATCTATATTGCCAACTATTATCATCCCCTAGCTAACCGCAACAATGCCCTGATGTGAACAATAAACAGACAACCGCAACTATAGGAGACCGTACAGTAAAATTATTACGGTCTCATAGCACAGCATGGTAAGTGACAGTCCCGACAGGTGATAGTTAGGTAACAAAGACGAACACGGGCTCCAATCATACTCCATGTGGATACTGGATGTTACAAGGATGAAAATTAATCTGCACTGAACTGAATACCAATTATGTGCTACTGTCAGTTAGCTCATGGTTAGATTGAGCCTTCAAGGAGAGGTAACATTTTCAATGATTGTCTCGAATTTCATTCTGCGTGTCAAGAAACTATTAACAGTGACATTTTATTGATTTTTCTCTATAGTTTTTGCTAGTACTTAAATATCCGCCAATTGAGAGCCTTGAAGCCATATTTCTCAAATTTATTATAACATTGATACATACATTTAAATCTTCTCAGATTGCCCGATAAAAGCTATACGAGGTCTTTATAGCAGTTGTGCTTAAATGTAAATGTTAATATTACCTTGTGTGTTTAAACTATTAAATGTGATTCATTAAGAAGAAATATAAAAAAAGTATTAATAACTACAGTTGAAACTCTTTTCCTGTATCAATTACAATGGCGTTAAAATATAAATTGTATTTCGATGAAAAAACTTGAAATTAAGTTAGCTATGATGTATTAAAACTAATTTCAAAAAAATTTGAAAATTAATAATTTCTTTAAAATCCATTCAATCTGTTCTTTTAACTACTTACTTTAAGTTTTCCACCCAAATATCTTACAATTAATATGCAAATTGAATAACCAAAAATAAACTGCATAAATTAAAATGCTAATTGAACTTGCTGAAGGCAACATTTTCTGACACATTTACAAAAATTTAAATGCGCTTCTTTGCAGGTTCATAAAATTTAACTGAATTCAAATTTTTTGTTTACATAAAAGCTCTATAGAACCCATCTACAGTTATTGGGCGCCATTGTGCGTGATAAAAATAAATAATCGAAGAAAAGACCTCAAAAATATTGAATAACATGAAACACGTGCCGGTCCAGTAGCCATAGAGGCAAAAATGTCAAACATTTTGGCACGCATCACTGAGATTTTCTGTCCAATTTATATGGGTTGTTTTTACGCAATTTCCATGAATATGTGTATGTTGGTGTGTGTGTGTAGTATACGCACGAGTGTCCTTTTCAATCAAGTGGACAAACAACTTAGATAACACTTCAGCACTTCAGTGGTCGCTTTTTAGTTGAAGTGATCCGTAAACAACGTAAACAACTTAAATAATATACGCATGGCATTCTAAAAAGTATAAAAAACAATAACTACAAACGAAATATATATTTTTTTTTTTTGCCAATTTGAAGACCTAATGATGGTTTCATTTGACTGTGATAAACGAACTTAAAATGCAAATATTAAGGAAATATACTATTTGTAAATAAAATAATAAAACATGGTAACGTTTTGTATACAAATGTTGAAAATGAACTTGATACTTATTTAGACAACTTTAATAAATTACTATATTAAATAGAATCCCGAACATATTAAATTGTATATTTAGTTTTTTAAAAAGGTCTAAAATTAAAAGATAACAGATTAAAAAGCTATAGACAATACGGCTATAAAATATTCTTTCAATTCACATACAATTTTCTCAAGTCGGATAAAGAAAATATATTCTACATTGTGCGAAAATTAAACAATAATCTGATTTTAAACAAAAGTTTGTCAAAATGTAAAAGTATTAAAGAGTAAAATAGATTTTAAAAAAATGTCATAATATTCTTGTCATAATCTTTCGTGATTTGATGTTTGTGTTTGCCTAATTAAATTCTATAATTATCTTATTTTAAGATCCATTAATAAACACTCTGTACATAACAATTGTTTGTTTATTTCAATTTACATATAAACACGCACACATATACATATGGTACTTACATTTATGTCTCATTGTGGACAAATTAAGCTACACAAACTGTTTTGCATAATGCATATAAACATACACAAATATTTTCATTTTTAGTATACATTTCATTGATATTTGATAAAAAACACATCAGAAAAGTTATACGTACAAAAAATTTGGCCAGTGCAGGCAATATTTGGTTTCTCATTATTTTGATATTTGAAATGGTTCATCATAAATAGTATACAAATTCATGGTACATATATATATATATATGTATATATTTATAAAAAACGGAATTAAAAATCATATACACATATAAAAAATCTACAATAAGGCAATTTGTTTATAGGATTCGGCTGGGAACATACAAATTTAATTTTTGTTTTTAACATTTTCTTGTTTAACTGCTCATATTAACACTCATATGGGTTATGCTTGCTTTGTTGTTTATACATTAACATTAAGAGCTTTTTAATTAAAATTTGCTTAGAAATAAGTACATGGTATGTGCGTTACTAGATAAAACATAAATTAATGCGTATAACACAAATACATGGCTTTCATAAACCAGTTATAATTTGCATACGATTTTCCAAAATTATAGGATAAAAAAATGGAACGTATTACAATACAATTCAATACTTTGCTTTAAATGCACTTAAAATGCTATTTCTGCTTCATTTATATCAAATACGATAATGGTTTTTGTATTGTGTACTACTTTGTGTAAGATTCATTTTGACTACAACTTGGAATTTCGCAAAATTAAAAAACATTCTATAGGTTCTGCGGCATTGAAATTTTCGAAAATTAGTTATATGCCTCTTTTTATTCCACCACTTTTTTTCCTCCTGCATGCGACAGCACCAAGGAGCCTACCATGGCAACCAGAGTACGATCTAACCAAGTTACTGGATTGGGATACAGAAAGCCGCCCTCATAAAAGCCCAGGTGGCCACCGTGTGCAACTTCAACGTACGCTGACTTCTGATGGGTAGCTGGAATGAAAAGATAAAAATATATTAAATAATACCAATTACTAAATATTAAATAATACCATAAAAAAAAGGGCAATATTTAAAAAAAATAAAAATAAAAAATTTGATTTAACAATTCGCAGCCGGTAGGATTCGAACCTACGCTCCCAGAGGGAATCTGATTTCTAGTCAGACGCCTTAACCGCTCGGCCACGGCTGCTTGTGAGACGAGTATCGCTATGTGAACACATATGCTTCTCTTTAAGCGCGCATGTTATTCTAACAGTGCATTAACAGTGCGTTTTTGAATCACGTAATTTTAGCATAACAGCATACGAACTTAATAGACTTAACAGTAAATAAAATGTTGAATTACCGTAGGCACATTTTACTTGTTTACAAATAAAAATTACCAAGTTCTTCCATTTAAATGAATTCTTTAGTTACACACACTTACTTGCATACGTCTTAATGGGCTGCAATAGATCTTCCGGCACTAGCGGATCGTCTTTGGCATTAATAAATATCATGGGTTTCTCAATAGTATCAAAATAGAAAAGAGATGAACTCCACTTGTAGAGCTCTTGAGTTGATGAAAAGTTATAAACACGTCGCGTATAGGCCTCGTCCAGCTCTGGCAATGTTGCAGCTGCAATAATGTCGCGCTCATTGAGGTTGTGACGTGCTTTTACCTCATCTGAAAGCAGCACATGACGATGACGCAAAATAATGCTCTTCACGTTCTCAGTCATAATGTACAAATAAAAGCGTCGGAAGTTTTGCCAGTTTAATAGCCATTTGGTGCCCCTAAAAAAAACAATATGGGAATTAAGGTACCTTCAAATATTTCAGTGGATTATATAGCTTAAAAATAATGTCCAAAATGTACTCACTCGACAGCATTGTAACCTTGGCATATAGAAATGCCACCGATTATGCAATTCGGTTTTGTTTTCTGCTTTTCACCCATATACTTGGTAATAATATTGCCACCCAAACTAAACCCAACGGCAACTATACGACTCTGCTCATACTTTTGATGTAAG
This sequence comes from Hirtodrosophila alboralis, assembly GCA_035043045.1. NCBI lineage: Eukaryota > Metazoa > Arthropoda > Insecta > Diptera > Drosophilidae > Hirtodrosophila > Hirtodrosophila alboralis. The sequence continues at coordinate 1,999 of JAWNNH010000460.1, read as the reverse complement.
TGCTCCACCATGGCAGAAAAATCATCAGTATGACCATAGGTAAAGATGCGTGTCGACGTCACCTGTACGGTTTGAAGTGCGCCAATGTGATTCATTACGGCGCATCGATATCCATTGCACTGGGCCAAATGCACAAAGGTGCGTATATAAACCGATTCCGAACTATTGGCAATACCCGGACAAATAGCCACTGTGACGTCATCTAGAAAATGTGAGAAATGGTGTAAGAAAAAATTGTTTACAGAAAAACAAAGTTCAACAACTTACCCTCTTGTTCCTTGAGCGACTGATACAAATCGTAGGTTAATGTTGAGCCATCCGGCAACGAGAGGTAAACACGCTCACCCAATGGCCAGGGGCAACGAACACGACCCACAATGCTATGTAAGACGGTCTGAACATGACCGCTAAATCCCCATAGGCGTGGAGGAATATAGCTGAAAAATATATAAAGATACCATGAGAAAATTAGTATGAACATGCATATGTGCGTTACGTGTTATTAATTAATGACTGTGAAACAAACCATCTGTTCAATTAAATCACGACAAATTCTATATAACTAACTTAATAACAACAACAAACTGTTGCATATTAAACGTTTACAGTGGCCCTAATGACAACTCATTGTTTATTTAACATTTTTAAATCAAGTATGAAAGTTGCCATTGAACAGGCACAAGCATCGGTGGTTCAGTGGTAGAATGCTCGCCTGCCACGCGGGCGGCCCGGGTTCGATTCCCGGCCGATGCAACTAACTTTTTTGAATTAGTTTTTTTTTTAAATCAATATTTTTATGACCTTGGCGGCATATAGGGACCGGTCTGACAGTGGGCCAGACTTAAAATTTTGAATAAATGCAAAATATTAAATTCAATTGAATTACACAAATTTGTTTACAATTATTTAAATTGCAGCTGCAAAAGAACTAATGCCCAAAGTTTTGCCCAATGTCAACTAGCAAACAAAGCTCTTAGAATCAATTGAACCCAATTTAGCTACAAAATCAGCGCGCCATTGTTGCCAGGCGTGCAAAAACATGTACAGTCTGTGTGTCATAGTCAGTCTGACAGTCTGTCGCCTCGTGTGTTTACAATGGTGTCCCCTTTCAATTAGAATCAATCAAAAGTATAGCATTTGTTTTAGGAACAATTATTCAAGGGAACATTCACAAATGTGTCATTAATTTGAATTATAAACCTTATCATATATTCAATATACATATGTAAAAGTAGATCAATAACCATTAAATATTTAAGTAGTTCAATGGGTGACAAAAAAAATATAAACAGCTGCAAAATTTCCTAACGGGGTGCGACCATTTTTAATTTCATCATGGAAAGTACAGCAAACAAAAGTAATTAAAACAAGGAATCGTTAATACACTTACAAAACAAGTACAAATGTTCTAGTCTAAGGTCTATCTACTATACCCTTTATTCTAGTCATAATTAACCTAAAATGCGGCATTATTATGTTCCTTCTACTTATGGAAATTGTTTAATATACCTATTGCTGATTCAAAATTTAAGATAAATATATAAACTAATAGTATATGGTAAACTGATGCTTGTTCTCTTAAATACTAAGTATTCAGTTTAAATAGGTCAAAAGTAATATCATTATAGCATCGAAGTAGCCTTCTGCTCTGTTATTTATTATACTCAGTTTTAACGCTTAAAGGGTATTAATATGTATAGGTTTGTTCATATCTACTGAGATGACTCATTCAGTGTGCACCCCCCTTGCTTAATTTATTTTTGCATTGTGTGGCGAAAACAAAAGAGTGCAAAAAAGAAGAACAAGAAAAAACTATCCTAAATTCATGCGGGAACAGGTGCAAGAAGAGCACGTAAAATTGAGAGCATAAGCGAGAGCAAAAATAGCGCTCAATTCGCTTACGTAAGCTTTGTTGTCAAACAAAAGTGTTGAGCGTCTGGGCGAACTGCCAAAAGCAAAAACAAAACACAAACAGGTAGTCAGAGCGTCGTCAAAAGTA
>JAWNNH010000458.1:0-79835 GCA_035043045.1 Hirtodrosophila alboralis | reverse complement strand
GGCAATGCGGGCGACAGCTCCTGCAGTTCAACAGCTGACAATATCCCCCCGCCCATGGCTCCACCACTCGCCCACTTCCAGATGTGGCATGAATTCTAAATGCCACAGCGTGGGCGAACTGTGTGCAACAAAGAGCGAGACAGCAGAGAGAAAAGGAGAGAGAGGCAAGTAATGGAGCGATAAAGAGTAGATGCGAATGAGAGAGTGGAGAGAGAGTGGAGTATGTATGTCCTGAGTGCAATTGGGCGGTTCCCTAGTATTGGGCTATTCTCTGCGCGTCTATGACCTTGTCCTCTAAACAACAACAACAACAACAGCTGCAGCTGCAACAACAACAACAACAACCTGCAACAACAACTTGCAACAGATTTTGCATCGTCATGCGGCTGCATTGCCTGGCGCCTTCTAAATATTTTGTTTGTTCATTTTTACATATTTTCCATATGGTTGAAATATTTTTATATGCACACCAGTTGAAATTACAATTTACAATGAATATTGTAATCCTTAAAATGTACTAAAGCAAGGATACTAAGGATACTTAAGCCATAGGGAGACTGTCATACTATTTAAGGCATTATTTTATTATACTTTAGACAAAAATGTTTAAAAAGGCCAAAATAAAATGGAACAGGCACAGATGACATCTACAATCTTATAAATAATATATACATATATATATTTTTATAATGATCACCTACAACACAATCGATCTGATCTTTCTAGCTATTTTTATAAAAAACTAATCTAAATTTAAAACCTTTTTTGATAAGATTTTAAAACAATTTTGTGGGGTCAAGATGTTTAAGAACTTGTTAAAATTCAAAAATTTTGCTCTTGTCACATGATTTATTTTGCTGAAGGACTCTTCATGGAACTGCAGGATAAAATCCCTATAAAATAACATACTATAATTCAGAATTTTGAATTAAAAATTCAAATTTTTGGTGTTTTGTCGGCCCTACAACTAAATTAACTCTCATATTATGTTTTGAATAATAGTTTTATAACAATATTAATGCCCACAATCGATTAAAAATAAAATTTTGAGATTTTAAATTTTTCAAAAAATTTTCAAAATTTGATAGGGGTAAGTATGCAAAATAGTGCAAAAAATCGAAAAATTTTATTTTCAGAAATTTAAATGTCAAATTAGCCTAGAGTGAAAACCATAATTAAAAAGACCTTCGACATAAAAATCGGTTCAATTTTGAACAAGTTATGAGAGTTTTTAGTCTGGAATTTTGTTTAACAGCAAACTAAATTTAACTAAATATTGATTAAAATTAAATGAATAGAATAGCATAGTCAAAAATCAGTTTGTTTAACTAACAAAAACCTTCTTTTTTAAAAAAAAAAAATGTATTAAACAAAGTTATTAATTCTTAGTCGCATAAAATTATTAAAACGAATTTTGTATAATCAAGTTTATTAATTAATTACATTTGTAGGCCCCTAGTGATTCATATCTTAAATAACGCCCAATTAATGCAACTATGTAAAAGCAAAGAAGAGAAAAACGAAAAAAATTTATTTCGAATTTTCCTCGAATTTTAAAGTCAAAAAATTGTAAAAAATATCGCACAAAATATCATCATTTTCTAAATTCAAAATCAAATAGTTGCAAAACTAGTAATTTAAACTTTATAAGGTATATGTATGATTAATAATAAATAAATAATAAATTATTTGAAAATCGGCTGTAAGATTCTCGAGTAATGCTAAAATCTCCAGTCTCGCCTCTGAAAAAAAGCTTTAAAAAAATACCAGATTTCGAAAATATTTTAAAAAAAAGTCTCACCATAGAAAAAATTTTAAATTGGTTTTTCGTCATCTGGCGCACCATTTGTATCAGAAAAAGTAGGTTTGATCAAATATACAATTTGTGTGTTGCCTAGTGTAATTAATTATTTTCATTTACTTATTTATTAATTTTTTTATCATTTTTTATAGATAAATTAATATACTTGGAAACCATTTTATTATAATACATATTTGCAAAATATTTAAGTTGGAAATGCCCATTATAGAATTTCAATTAACTTATATTTTATTTTTATTATTTATATCTTTATGGTTTTTTTTTTTTGTTTGATTAATATTTCCCGCTTTTAAAAGTTATTTTGTAGTATTAAGAACTATAGAATTTTTCTTAAGTTATATTTTATTTATATTATTTATATCTCTATGTATTTTTTTATATAATTTTTCCGCTTTTAAATGTCATTTTGTAGCATTAATTAAATTTCTAAAGCTGCATTTTTAAGTAGAAAACTCTTTATATGCACTATAGCATTACATTAAAATGAAATTTAATTAAATAACATTTACATAAATGTTTAATAAATATTTATTTACATTAACATCATTATTAAATAATTCCCCCAGTTTTCTATAAATTTTTCAAAATTCAAAATAAAAATGCAACGTAGTTTTTAGTTTGTGCGGTGGCCTATTTTCAATAGAAGTATTTACATTTATTTACACTTCTGTTTTGTAAATATATGTATGTATGTATGTGCAATCGCATTCTATCAAACAACTAAATATATATATAAATATATAAATGCATAAACAAATAAACAAGAAATGACACAGAAAACAACAAAATTTCATTTTACATGGAAAACTTTAACCCCAAAAACACACTTCACTTGTCCCTTAGACAACACACATTCATTGTTTTATATTTTGTTGTTATTGTTAGTTATTGTATATATTTGTATTGTTATATTAACTATACTCTATATGCTTAAGGGGCTTAAAAGAGAGAGAGTATACTGGGTCTATGTTGTTGTCGTAATTTCCTCATTATTTTATCTAGAGTCAAAAAATTTGTTTTTTTCACTCTAGAAGGTAATTATACTAGTTTACAGCAAAAAAGGAGCTCTCATATAATTTTTTTGATGTATTCTTGGTCGCTGATTTCAAAAATGCAAACCATTTATTTTTTCAAAGAATGGTTTTCGAGAAAACCGCGAATAGCTATTTTTTGGCAGTCTTTGGACTTATTTGTTCATATCTACATCAAATATTATTTGATCTTAAATAATGTTACACAATTCTATAGATAATTGTATCTTCTTTCTAACGGTATGCCGTTTATGCAAATCGAAAAAAAGCCATTATAAACCCTCGAAGTTGAAAAATGTGAACTCTTTTTGCATTTTTGAAAAATTGCTGAATTTCAATTGGTCTTTTAAAAATTTAAAAAATTGGTTTAAATACTTTTTAAGATTTATTATGTTTGATAATTCTTTTACGAATATTTTAAGTATACATTTGTCCAAATCGGTCAGTAAATGTGATAGTTATTCAGCAATTAGTAAAAACACCCAAGAAAAAATTAACCCTGTTCATCACTTTTCTAGTCATATTTGTCGAAAATTTATAATTTAAGAGAGAAAACAGTGATGAATAATTATTCGTCGTAAACATTAATTAATTAATTTAAAAAAAAATTATGACAGTTTTTATAGTAATATTAAACAAACTCTTTCGAAAAAAAAATTTTAATTTTTTTTTTATTTTTTTTAAAGTAAAATTTGTGAGTTCTGAAGAAAAAAGATTTTTCTAAAAAAAACTTCTTTTTTTTTTAGCCAAAATTGAGCCAATTCTATATCATTCTCAGATTTTTTAAAACTTAAATGGAAACTATTTTTATTCTGCTCTTAAAGAACTAAACATACACCAAACAGAGTATTCAGCAGTTGGAATATTCCAAGTACAACAATCTTACTTGTTTTATATTATAGTTATTTTTTTGTGGTTGTTTTTTAATTATCGCCAAGCGATTACGGCATTGCAACCATTATAGGAAAAAATACTTAAATTTAAATAATATAACAATTGCGAATAACGAATATTTTTGCCATTATAATAATGTCTATAATAATAATTTTATGATAACTATATTAAATGACAAGCATTTGTAGTTTTCACGCCTCATTGCACTGTGAATTCTCATATTCTCAATATTTTCCTGGCATTTGACAATTTTTGAGAGCAGATATTGAGAATCCTAAGTCATGACTCAATGTTTTGTAATATTTTAATTTAAGTGCAACGGAAACTTGTTGCCATTATTTATGAAGGCCGATTAGATTAAATAGATTAGATATTTATATATATACATACTTATAAAGATGAACAACTAGATAACAATTAGAAAAGTTGTTTATTATTATTTTTAGATGAACGCAGATCATGTTTCCCACCGGTTCTGAAAAATATATTTCTGTTGGGAGGAAAATTGTAAAAATTATTGGAATTTATTATGCGGGATGCCCCGGAAAATATTGAGAAAAAAGGCGGACAAGAATTTAAGAGAATTTAAGTTATTTTTTAATAAATAAATTAATTGTATATAATATAGTTTTTCATAGTACATACAATGCACTACATTTGTCTGGTCTTTTGTCTTTGAATTTAATTAAAAATATACATATTACAATATGATTAAAAAATAAATAATCAGCAAGAATGAAACTGTCTTTGGAGTGCCCAAATTAATTATTAATATTTCTAAAAAATAATAAAAAATAATAAAAATTAATTCCGCAAAAAGTTTATTACCAATTATTCCAGTGGCAGCTGTATGTTATAATAATTCGATTTTAATCGATTTAAAAATTTGATAAATTTGAAAAGAAATTAAAATTCCTAAATTTTTTTTTATTTTGTAAAAATATTTTAAGACCAAAATGTTTTTATGCAAAAATTCAACTACAGATCTCTCACAGATCCAGCAAAATATGTTGAGAAATTTTCTAATATATTTTTTTTATTTATTTATTTTTTTTTTATTATTTTATTTTAACTTATTTACCTGCTCTCTTATAGGGCTATATTTTTAATGAAAATAAGATAAACTTTTGGTAAGAAGGGCATTAAACCTTATTACATGTTTTAAAGCATAAGAAATCATTAAATAAATTTATTTATATATATATATATATGTTTTTTTTCAAAAATAGTAAATTATAATGCGAAAACTAAACTTTTAAGTGATATTTTCTAGCTTCATGTAAGCTGTCATTTTATATGATTAAGTGAATGAATATAGCCGAATTTCGGAATGAAAAGATATTGTGGCTATCTTAATCATAAAGCGACATAAACTCGGCGCCACAATCTCGCCTATTATATCGCTTTTTCTTTGATGAGTTTATGAAACATTTTTTGAAATCGCCATAAACTCGTCGAGAAGTTTTAACAAAGCGCATATCCATACGGCGATATTGTGGCAGCGAGATTATGTCGCTATATATGGCATTAGGCATATAATTTTGTATTTGTATATGTATTGTACTTTATGGGTATATTTTTGTATATATATATAAAATACTTTATAGGTTCAAAAATGTCTCTTTCAATGGATTACACATTTTCTGACAAAAAACTATAATATACTCTGCCAAAGGGTATGACAATGTGCTTATTGTTTTGTTTACTTGTTGTTTGGCACAGTATATAAACCAATATGTATAATAAGTAGGGCCAAGAAGCTGTGAGTTATTGATTATAAGTACATATGTATGTACATATGTATGCGTGTGGTTAGTATTTACATATATGTACATATATACATTATACATACATACATATGTATGTACGTGTATATGCAAGTAGTTTGCATCTGAGCGTCTTTACAGCAAAAGCAAATACAGTTGACAACTGACGACAGCAGCGCACCAATACACACAAGCAACGCTCTCTCTCTCTCTCTCTGTTCGTGTGTGTGTGTTTTTTTTATACTAATGCATTTTGATACTGACCTTGAACGTGAATTGCATGGAAAGAGAGGGGCAGCGTGCAGGAGAGCGCAAGCATTAGAGTAAGCGAGATAGAGAGTAACAGATAGAAAGAGAGAGAGAGAGGCAACACAAGAAATTTTTACCAAAGCGAAAAGTTTGAAGTACATACACACACACACACACATACGCACACACAGTCGCAAGCAGAAAGCAGGCTGCAACGTTGTTTGCTTGCATTTTGCTCTCTCTCTGTCTCCCTCTATCATACTAACTCTCGCTCTCTCCTATACGAAACCAACACCAAAACAGCCTCAAGGTTAGCGCACACATACACATACACATACATATCCATCTGTACATATGCATGTACATAAGCACGTTCTCTCTTGCAGTTTGCTTTTGTGTCATGTCTAGGAATTTTGTGCTCTCCATTTGCAGTATTTTCTTTCTATCACATTTTTCATTTTTTGTTTTTTATTTTTTGGCAATTTAAAAGCTTATAAACTTTCCAAATTGCATTGCCTAACGATCTAAAAGGCCGTATTAAGTGTTTATTTACCTTCCCCCCTATTTCCTTGTCGCACCAAAATAGGGCTTAATTTTGTATTCCCAGTTTTATCAAAGCCTGCTTACGTTTGCATCTTTGTTGGTATTTTTGCTTTTGCATCGCATTTCGTTTTTATGGAGGAGGGTGGGGGAGGGTGTTTTAAGGGCCGGGAACTGAGCTTTTAGATGCCATATTGTTTTCCATTGAAAATTGCATGCACAATATTCATTTACTATACGTGTGTGTGTGTGTGAATCTTTTATTATTGTTGCGTAATAGGCGAATGAACATCATAAATAACTCAATAATAAACGTTTTGTGCATTCATTTCGATTCTGCCGATCGGGAAAATCAATTTATCGACATTTAAAATTGATAAAACCTAAAAGCTAAACGATTTATATTTTTTTTTTTATCTGCAAAAGGCGTAGCCACAATGTTCGGCAAGTAAAAAAAAACCTTACCAATAATATATATATATTAAATTTTAAACATTTTGAATTGGTTTTCCAAAACGGTAAAGTAAATGCCCTCCGTTTGAACTTTGGCGGAAAGTAACGGAGCTTCGACTTTATTGCTGACGTTGTTGGCATTGACGCAAGTGGCAAGGTTGCAACTGCAGTCAGCGGGTCATTAAGTGAGTGGGTGGTGTGGGTGGGGGCGTATAAAAGAATAAGCACACACACACACACACACATACTCACACCAAATGTCAAAGTTGAAAACACGTAAGAATTTAATGAATTTAAATGTAGAAAATGAAATCGAAATGAATATCATTTGGATATATTTTCAAAGCGTTAGCATATGTGCACACACACACACACACACACACACACACCACAATATGTTTGCTGTTTGCTTTGCATAAAATGCGCCCCTTCAGCTACAATCACCTTTCGCCCCCCTTCTCGGCACTTGCAAAAGCGAAACGAAACATGAAAGCGAAATTTCTGGCACATATTTCAAATGTCGACTGCAGACAACAAGTCGCAGTCGCTCAGGGCTGAGGCAACGATGATTCATCAATATGGAGCAGGCAAAGAGAGAGCGAGAGAGAGAGAGAGCGCGCGACGGCGACAGCGACAGCGAGAGAGTTTGTTAGTGTCATTTAATAGTCATATAAGGCACAAATACTAATACATACATATATACGGTCAGCCGACCGCCCCCATGCCAAAGCAACGCCAGCTGCAGCGCAAAATAAAAGCTTTGAAAGCTGCAATTGCATTTGGGAGAGTGTGAAGCGCACGCTCTCTCTCACTCTCTCTCGCTGTCCCTCCCTGAGCTTGCATATACGTTCAGTTCAGTTCAGCACCTTCACCACCTTCGCCGTTTCATTTCATAATGTTTCACACACACAAAAAGAGAGTGAGAGAGTGAGAGAGAGGGAGAGAACGTTGCCAAAACGACGACAGCGCAATCCTTGTAGCGTTTATTTCAAGTTCACTGTCAAGGTCACCTACTCTTGTCATGCGCTGCGGCAGGCAAAGGCCTGTTCGGGGTATATACATACATAAAGGGCTGATTTGCAGCAGCTACACACACACACACACGCACAAACATTGTGGCAGGCTGCCTCTGCCTTTACCATATGCATACAGTGCTTGCGAAATGTATGCAACCCCCGTTGCGGCCCTTGCTCCACACTCGCTTTCAACAATTTCATCACGTTCGGCTACTGCGCTCGCTGTTTATTTCACGTTTCTCAACGTATACAGAATTTATAATAGATATACGATTTTACAGTATAGTTAGATATATGTATATATATCTCAGAGTTCTCTCTTTGCTTCTGAGCCAAGTTTTTTCAAATTTTAGCTATCCCGCCCAACCCCATTGCAGTTTTTCGGGTTTTTGTTTAGTTTGTACACAAAACAATATTTATGCCAATTTTGTATAGTAAACAAATATTTTTGGCTAGTTTTTGCATTTATCTCTCCGTCTTTCATTAAGTGCATTCATTATGTTTATCCGGAAATTGACGATTTCATATGCTTAAACGTATACTTAATTTTTGCATGTTTATTATAAACAAAAGGATGCTGTTAAAGTTCAAGTTGCATTGCTTACAATTACAGTGAGTCTAAGCAAACAATTGTCACTTGCTTACAAATAATTTTTTTATATAGTATATATGCACGTCGTATGCGTAATATGCAAAAATTCTAGAAAATGCTAGAAAATTCTGGAAGATTCACTAAATTTATAGAATTAATTAAATTTTATTTCGTAATTTTTTATTGTAAAATCAAATAACTGAAACCCTGAATAAACACATAAATATTACCAAAAAAAAATATTATTTTCAGTATATATTCTATTTATATATTTATTTTTATTTTTATATGTATATTATTTTTTTTTTTTTAAATTATTTAATTTATATTCTTTATAAAAAAAAACATACCTCAAATATGATTTTTTCACTTTTAAATTCAATAAAAATGTGCAAGAACCATTAATTAAACTGCTTTAAAACTGGTAAAAAATTAATAAATAACAAAAACTCGTTTAACATTTGAACTTTTTTTTTTGTTTTGTTTATCTATATTTACATCTGCACATTTGAATGATTTAAAAAAGGAATTTTATACTATTTATAGACTTTAAAACAAATGCTATTTCATTGTTAAAATTTATTTAAATATCAAATTTTCAGATTTTTTTTAAAAATTACTGATTTTTCTCTTTATAGATCAACGGAGCAATAAAAGTTAGAAAAAGCATGCCAGTTACATGAAAAGAGAAGGTAATATATCAGACATTGCTCAAATTTAGCTCTAAAATTTGAAAAAAATAAAATAAATAAAATAGGAATAAAATTATGTTGATTAGGCATTGCTTAAGTTTAGCTCTAAAATTTTGAAAAAAAAAATAAACAAATAAATAAAATAGAAATAAATCTATGTTGATTTAAAAATTACAATTTGCTCTCCTTCAAAATTTTGTTAAAAATAATATAGGAAAATACTGCTTGGACAGACAAACAAAATACATGTGCAGCTGCACTTTTAGCAGTAGCTATATATGGACATATAGTTGTTTGTATGTATAATACATATGTATTATATTGTATATAAATATATAGGTATATCTGTACTATCTGAGTGCCCTTTATAAGACAGCGCTGTGGATGACATAAGAAAATACAAAAGGCGGCAGATTGGCAAGCTTATGAAAGGCAAGTCATGCAATATCATCTGTTGCATATGGCAAAAGGCAGAGGCAATCAAATACAGGTGCAGGGCAGAGATAAAGATACAGATACAAAGATACACAGATACACAGAGATACAGATACTAATGCACATTCAGTTTCTATGATGCGTACGTTGCAGTTGTAGCATTTAATTAAATTAAACAATTAAACAAACATGCCAGAGAGCGTAACACACACACACACACACACATACTATATACATGCATACAAATAAATTCAATTAAGAATGTCAAAAGGGGGCCAAAAGGGCAAAGACGCTCGAAAATTGCAACACACGCACATTTATCAGTAAAAACAGCTTACAACTTATTGGCTAACAGATATATATATATAGATAAATTGTTGTTGTTTTTATTGTTGCTGTGTTGCAGTAGTTAGTTAGTAAGTGCACTAATTATATACAATTTGCAACCCGGTTTGCCCAGTCACAGACCCGTTCCACATCCATTTCATTCCGTTTTGAAGATGTTTGATTGAACGAATCGTCAAAACGGAACGAATGAACTATCATGTTGCCGCTTGTCGTTCAACTAGTTCCAATGAGAATGGAGCTAGTGTACTGTGTAGATTAGGGCGGCTTAATTATTTTTACCAGATCAGTAATCTACGGAGAATTCTAAGAAAATTTTACAATGAAACTATGTGTCTAAGATTCCGTTGAAAAGAATTCAGATTGAGATATTTTAAGGTATTTTGAAGAGTTTTGAGGTATATATAAAAAAAAAACATTTTTCATTCATGTTGACCTGAATTCTGCTTTATAATTTTACAAAAAAATTGTATAAATATTTTATGTACTATATTATTATTATTATTTATATAAATAACAAAATTAAAATAAAAAAAAATTACACATTTTCCAATCATGTTGAATTCTGATTTATAATTTTACAAATAAATTTTATAAATATTTTATATATTATATTATTATTATTAATTATATAAAGATTTAACACTATACATTCTCACTGTAAAATAGTTAATCCATAATCGATAACAGTTCCATTGAGTATAGTTATATCTAGATTAGTCTATAACTTAATTCATTTATTTTCGTTGCTTAAGTTCTAATTCAATATTTAATGAATCCAATAATTAGAAAATAAGAATGTGTCTTAAATTAGCAAAAGGATAAAACTTAACAAACAAATAGGTTACAGGAATATCTTATAAAAATTAAATTATATTTTTAGTAATTTTAAAAAATGTTGCATTATGTTTTTTCTTATACAAAACTCTTAAGCAAAAAAATTGTTTCTTAAAAAATCATCACCCTTAAACTCGAAGTTGTCTTTATCGAGAGTGCACTGCATATTTTATTTTCAATATTTATCTAAAATAGAACGACTGAACTAATTGCATCAAATGAACTATAAAATACAACTCTAACAGGTGCATATATGTACATATAGTTTCATACTTATATACTATGAGTATATATGTGCACTATATGTATGCATGTATGTATGTATGTATGTACATATATGCTTATGTACATATGACAGTAACTAAGGCGCGGTCAGGGTACACTGCACAAGCTAAAAGCAGCGGCCGTTGTCAGTGGGCGGTGAGAGATCAGAGGCGCCTTTATGCATTAGTATTGAGTATTGCCTAGTATTTGCATTGGTATTGGTGTGTTTTGAGGAGCAGCTTCCTTTATATGTACATATGCGCTCATTGGCATTGTGTGTGTGTGTGTGTGGTTTACTCTTTAGTTTGTTCGCTCTTGCATTCGCTATATTGCATAACATCCTTGAACTTGAACCAAGCGCTGAGCGCTGAGCTGAGCTAAGCTTTCAACTGTTTGCCTGGTTTGATTTTGTCTCTAGCTGCGCTCCGGCTGACTCAGCGAGAAGCACACACACACAAACTCACACTCACACAGACACACATGACCGCAACGACAACAGAGTTGCATTGTTTCGTTCAGAAATGAACAGCTGAGCCAGTTCAGTTATTCGTGCAAAAAATTATTAAGTCTTTTATTATTATAAATATTAGTATAACAGAATTACAAAAATTTGCTAAATTTATTTAAAAAAATCGTTAAATAGTTAAGGTTGTACTAAAAATTAGAATGGTTGTATTATTATAAATAATTATTTCGGTTAGCCAGTGCGCCTAAATTAATAGATAAACAAGGTCACAAAGCGGATATTTGGCGATCGCCGTATGCCCTAAAATTAAAAAAAAAAAAAATAAAAAAATAATTATTTTAAATATTAATTTAAGTGTTTTTACATTTTTGTAATGATTTTCTCGGCTTACCTTTTTGGTTGGTTTATTTAAGTACAGTGCCGCAAAATATTTGGTTTATACAAAAATGAACTAGTTTGAGCCACATGCATATGATTTTTCAACACGGTAACTTAAATCTCACAGAGCAGATAGATATAAATATAAATCCTCTTTGCCTAAATCTATAAAGCGATTTGTTCACTTTACGAATTTTTATCGTGTTAGCTAATAAAGCTTTAAGCTTTTTAAGTAGATCAGTACAATATGTATTAAGTTCACGACTGAACAGTGAACCGGTGAACGAACACATCGAATTAAATCAGAAATCGCAGCTCTTATGTACTCACAGCTGACCGCTCCCCCGCAGCTGCATTTCAACCAAATTGCTTCGTGGCTTCGTTCGGCCAAAGAACAGCGTTGACGATGACAGCGACGACGACGACGGCAGCGACGACGACTACAGCGACGACGGCGACGTCGACGGCCTGTATCTCTGGCATTTTCCGTTGTGCTTGGCATTGAAAGCGCGACAGGCGAACTGTGAACAACGTACCATCCCCAGCAAAAGACAAGTGAAGAAAAAAAAAACAGTAAAAAGTAATCACACAGGAGTTAAGAACCTGAAAGTGAATTTTAATAAGACATCGAATTTAAATTGAAAGTTTAAATTGACAAATACCCCCAAAATAACAATTAATTGTGCAAATAGCAAAAAAAACGTAGTTAATGCGCAGCGGAAACAATCGAAATAATAATAATTGTGATTGCTTTAAAAAAACAACAACAATAATTGTACAAGTGCAATTCATTTGTGTTTATTTCCTAAATTACGAATTAAGTAGCAAATCTGAAAACGAAATTAATTTGTGCTAAAACAAAAAAATATATATATATATTGTATATTAAATAAATATAATATAATATCCATGCACCTTTTGAGTATTACGTGTCAAACATGTGATTTCGTTCTGCTTTTATATACAAAATTTTCAATTATGCATGCGAAAAAAATGTCAGTGAAAATGAAATAAATTTAAAAAAAAGAATATGAGAAATTAAATGAAAACATTATTGCATCATCAAATTTGGGGGAAAAACTGAGAAAACTTCTGCTTAAACGAAGGGAAAGCGCAATTTCGACAGGTAAGAAAAAAAATTATTATAATTATAAAGTTACTTAAAATACTAATAAAACTATTGCGATCAGTTCAGAACAAATAAAAATAGCTAATTTTTTAATAAATATTTTATTTTTTAACTTTTAAGAACTTTAACTAAATTTTTTTGATTTTTAATGATTTTAAGCTTAAATAAAAATATATATTTTTATTATTTAATATTTTTTTTAAAGCAGTATACTTGATATTTACTTGCTGTAGAGTGTAATTCAATGTGATTATTTTTTTTTTTTGTGGTTTTTGAGCGCAACAAGCTTCACAACAAAATGAACAAGTTTGAAATATATCAGGAAATACATAATATATATAACCAGAATAAAATATATACTATACATAACTCGGTGTTTAAATATTGATTTTTTTATTTATATTTAATATATCATGAAATTTTCTTTCTTTATATATGTTATATTATATATTACCTAAAATATGATATAAAAACTTATTATTTAAAAAATTCACAAAATTATTCACCAATATTTACCACGAAACATCAGATTCTAAATTGATGAAAGGACTTTTTATATTTGAAGAAAAGAATTTTTTTAAATCAGTAAAACTAAATAAAATAAATTAAAATAAAATTCTGGAATTGTAAAAAAAACCTAAAAATTTACCAGTTTTTTGTTTTCTTCTGTTTTATTTCAAACTACATTAAAAAACTATTTCTCTGGCGACAAAATTTAAATTTATTGATTAGGTAACTTTAGAAATATTTTTAAAATTTTTTCATCCGTTTCTAATCTTGCGGTTTTGTGCATCGATGTAAATCACGACATTAACCCAACGCCCCCACACTACGCTGCAGGGTTTATGTTCCATTTCGAAATTCCGAACAGTTCATAATTTCAATTCCAACTGTTTCAATCTGAATTCGGGAAATGGGAATGCGCATAGATGTAACAAGCGAAACAAGTGGAATTATTTACAGTTGTGGAACAAATAATTCAAAATGAAACTTTTATGTATGTATGTGCGTGTGTGCATATGTATGTACGTGTGTACATATGTATGTACGTGTGTGTACAATCTTAAATAAATTTTACATACACATGTAGTAAGTACACATTGAAGCTCTGAAGGTATGTACATGGGTATGTATGTACATGGCTATGTATAGTGTATGTACATGTATGTACAGTGTATATACGTAGTTACAGCCCGCTTTTGAGCCCACAAGATCCCCCTAATGTCCGCCAGTGTTGTCATCTTTCTCCACAAAAGCTTTACAATTCGCAATGCGTGTTATTCTCAAACAGCACAAAAAGAAAACAGCAAAAACATGCGGCGCAACGGCAACAGAAACTGAGTGGCGGCCGCAAAAAGCAAAAGTAAAGCTCACAAACTCACACACATACATACAAACATACATACATACATACATACACATGCATGCATGCATAGATAAAATGCGCGCAGTTGAAAAGAGATGTTTAGTTGAGGTGAACAAAAAAACAACAAAAAGCACAACGAAAGCGTCAACACACACACACACACACACAGACACAATTGAAGAGCGCACAAGCACACGGATAAAATTACTAATACAGTTGCAATAAATGAGCATAAGAACGCCAAAAAGTATAAGGGACAAGCAGAATATATGAATGAAAGAATGACAATGGCAAAGAGCGCACACAAACCAGTAGAGCAGAGAAATGTGAGGCTGAAGGCCAAATTGTATTGTGTGTATGTGTGTGTTGTATGGCAACATCGGTGTTCGGTGTGTGGGGCAGTAGGGCAACTAAGGTGGTGTGTTGCAAGAACAACAGGAACAGGAAGAAAACAAAAAAAAAAATATAGAAGAAAACTTGACGAAACTTAAGCGCGCGAGTGTGTGAGCGCCGTGGTGAGCGTGTGCTGAGAGCGAAACTAGAAGATAGAAGCTCTGTCGGCGTCGCAGCAGCAGCAGCAGCAGCAAGCAGCGCGACGACAAACACACAACGAACTTTCCATGTGGCCGGCGACCAACAGCGACGACATTCAGTAGCGGCACCTTCAACCGATCGCAGTGTTTGTGTACACTCGTGTGTGTGTGTAAGTTCCTGTTCGCCAGCCCGCGTGTCCATTTCCACACGTTCCCGTCCCGTTGCGCAGTGTTAAAATGTGAAAACAAAAGCAAGCAACAAGAAAATTCGACATTTACATAGTACATATGAAATAAACATCACATATTGCGTTGTTGTTTTCGTCCTGCCACGCAAAATGCCGAAAGCAACCCCTGGCTTAAAAGCCGCCAGCGGCAAAAAGCCCAAAAGAAAAAAAAAAACAAACGCAAATCTGAAACGAGAAATGAAGAACTGTGAGTAAACTGAATTGCGTCGTAGTTAGCTGTTTTTTTATTATTATTATTATTTATTCATTATTTGCGATAGCTGTTGTTGTTGTTATTGTGAAAATACAGTCAACGTCAACAATTGTTAATGTAAAAGTTGCAAAACATTTTTATATCAAGCCAGGCAAACACACACACACACAAACACACATACACATATCCTACAGCCCCCACCCCCAACCCCCACTCTACCAATAACATAATTTCCGCGGCATTTTTGCTGATACATACATACATATAAATGTATTTATAACATAAACAAAAATGAATATAAACGAATTAAGACAAACAAAAATAAATAAAAAAAAATTTAAAGGCAAATTGAAAACAAAAAATTCGCAAGAAAAACAAACGCGAAAAATAATATGTGAGAAATGTATAAACAGTTCTATTAAAGCAACGAACGTGGAGCGCAAAAAGAAACGCAAAATTCAAAACGTTTATAGGCAAAAGCAAAAGGAAATAGAGAAAAGAGAAAAAAAACAATAAAAATAAATTTCTTTAGAAGTTGCGCGTTTGTATGTGTGTGTGTGTGTGTGTGTGTGTGTGTATTTCAATTGTTTTCCAGAATTTTCTATTTTAATTTTTTAGATTTCATTTTTTTTTTTTATTTATTTTTTTTTTTTTTAATAAATTAAATGCTGTAAAAAATGCAATATTAGTTAAAATATACTTTTGTTTTTTGTTGAAAATATAAAACTAAAACGTTGTAAAAAAATTATAATTGATTTTTTTTAAGCTGTTTTCGAATAATAATAATATAATATAATGAAATATAATAGAAAGTATTGTATTATTTTTATTTGAGAATTTTAATTTATTAATTTTTTTAATTTAATTTAATTCTTTTTTATGATCTTTTTAAATATATAATTTTTTTTTAAAACTTTTTTCCTTTTACTTAAATATTTTTAAAGTGCACAAAATTAGATAAAATAAAAATATATCAATAGGATATTCAAGAATGATAATTTAAGTTACGCGAAAATAAATTGTGTTTGTGTGTGTGTGTGTTGCAGTTGTATTCCAGAATTTTCCATTTAATTTTCCATTTGATTTTCATTTTTTTTTTTTTTTTTGAATAAAGCAATAGCTGTAAAAAAAACAATATTAGTTAAAATATAATTTTGCTTTTTGTCGAAAATATAAAACTAAAAAGTTATAAAATTAAATAAAATAGATTGTTTTTTAAGGTATTTTCGAATAATAATAATATAATATTAAATAATTAAATATTGTATTGTATTATTTTTATTTGAGAATTTTATATTTATTTAATTAAATTCAATTTATTTTTATGAACTTTTTTAGGGCCAGTATTTTATTTATTTTGTTTTTTTATAAATTTTTATTTTATATTTGATTCGCTTTTAATAAAATATTTTCAAAGTACACTAGATTAAACATAATTACAATATATTAACAGGATATCGTAGAATGAGAACTTGAATTTCGATTATTGCAATTGTTTTTCAGAACTTTCTATTTTTTTTTTTTATCAAATTTTTGTTTTTTTTTTCTATAAATTAAAAGCTGTAAAAAAATACAAAAGTAGTTAAAATTTAGTTTTCCTTTTTGTCGAAAATATAAAAACAAAATGTTGTCGAAAAAATTTAAAATACATTTTTTTTTTTTTAAATATTTGCGAATAAAAATAATATAATCTAATATAATAAAATAAAATTTAGTGTATTATTTTTATTTGAGAATTTTAATAAATTGTGTGCGTGTGTTGCAATTCTTTTCCAGAATTTTTCATTTTATTTTTAGATATTTTTTTTTGATTAAATAAATTAAAATCTAAGAAAAGAGAATAGTAGTTAAAATGTACTTTTTGTTTTTGTCGAAAATTATATTTTATTTTCAAATGTATTTACGAATAATTATAATATAATATAATATAATTCATTATTTGTATTCTTTTGAGCAAAAAACATTATTGAGATTTTATTAGGATATACTTATGTATAAAAAAAATATATATATATATATTTTTAAGCAATTTTTTATTAATTTTGGATTTTCTTTTAATTAAATGTTTTCAAAAAGCATTATATCGAAGAATGCAATGTTTAGTTGCAATTGTTAACATTTTAAATATATTTTTATACTATATAGTATTTATAATTAATCGGGTTATTGTGAAAAACCCAATAAATCAAATACTGAGATAATAAAAATTATTAGATTACATTTTTGCTATATTTAGAAATGTTATGGTAGCAAAGTTTATGTAGTACTAATTATTATTTTTGAGCGTGTAATATAAATATTTAATATAAAATAACTTGAAGAAAAATAAAATTTTTTAAAGCTTTTTATGTGCCAATAATTAAATAAATAAATAATTAGAATGTAGATATATTTTCATTCTTATAAGCCACATTACCCAAAGTGTAAACAAGTTGGCTTGGATTACAATCACGTGACCTAACTCAAAGTAAAGCCGCTTTGAAACTGTGTAACTAAATAATTCTCGACTATTATATAAATGTCAGAACAGATGTTAAACAATTTATAATAAAAATTCGTAAACAACAAAATTTACATACATGTGTGTATATTTCACAATCTTATACAATGTGTAATATAATATCATGATGCACTTCTCTCTACACTCTACACATTTCTATGGGATGAACTCACATGCATTTATTATTTTTTTTTTGTTTCCCAAAAGGTTTTGCAATCAAGATCTAAGCCCCTCCCAGACCACAAAAGTCGTATATATGTATAGTATTTTGGTATATATATATATGTATTTATAGAATATATATATATGTATCTAAAACTTGAGTCAAGTTCGCTTTGCGTGTTTTGTTTTCTGTTTGCACAAGTAGGTTTTATTTTTTTATTTTTTATTTTTTATATGTGTGGGATTTGGAAAACTTTTACGTAACATTTGGCATGCAAACCCGCCCCCCCGCTTCACTATCCCTCTCCTAACCCGCGCCCACTCACCTCAAGCGTTGCAATAATTGCTAAAATAACGTCATCATATTAAGATGATAATTAATATTAAGCTTAACTATTAGATACTAAGTACATCTGATAAATATTTATATTTTTTATAATTGAATCCATAAATCAAATTTGGGAATTTTAACACTTTAAAATATCTATAACATGCCAATAAAAAAATGTACTATCGCAAAAAAACCAGAAAATTTTCTATGTTAAATTCGTTAAAATTTTGTTAAAATGTTATTAGTATAGTTAAAACCCTAACATTAATTTTTTCTTGTGTAGAATTCTATAAACTTTTATTGGTAAAAAATTCAACTTATAGTCCAATTTTTTGGGTCATAAAAACAAACAAAAAATTAAAAAATTAAATTATTCGTATAAGACATATCAATGAACCCCATAATCCCTTTTTCACACGATTCTACGAAAGACTTATGGGCTAATAACTTCTACATTTGTCAACCGATAGTAACAAAATTTTTTTCTGACTTTAACAATAAGTTAATCTATAGATCTAAACAGTGATATAAAAAACGAAAATTCTAATTTTGGGGAAAAAAACTGCACGAAAACTAGCTCCTTTTTTTATATTTTTTGGAAATAAAAACTGCACGAAAAATAGATTTTTTTTAAATTTTAATATTTATTATTACTATTTTTATTTATTATATTTTTTTAGGTAAAATTTTGCATTACATTTCGCAATAACTTCTATGCGAGAAAAATTCTTATAAAGCAGGTACATAGGTAGATAGGCAATTTCAATATATTTCCGAAAAGTTAAATATCTTTAATAACATTAAATCATGTTTACAGCTAGCTTTTTGAAGCTTCCTAACGATCTTCAGTATCTGGCATCACTAAGGACCAACCTAACCTAACCTATCTTTTTGATTATCTCAAAAACACTTCCAGCAACATATTTTAAAAAATTTTATTTTCGTTATCAGGGACCCATTCTACATATAAATCGACTCTAAAAAGTCCGGTATACAAAAATGCTGTTGTATAGTGTTGTTTGCCTGTAGAAACTTTTAATTATATGTACATACATAAACTTGTGAAATTTCTTCGTGAAGTTTCTTCTGTAGATTATTATGTGTATTAAAGAAAATAAGAAAACCAAGCGACACTTTAAAAAATGAACATACCCCTTTCAACAAACGAAAAGTATATAAAAATAAATGCATGAAGTAAACTTCATTGTCTAAATCTAAAAATATATCGAACATTTGAAAAATTCACGCAAATCGCAACTCCGATTCTTACAATCGATAGTTATCTATAATGCAACATTGCCAAAAATGCAAATAATAAAACAAAATACAAAACACAATTTGAGAAATATGGAGAAAGCATGGAAAACTTGTCAAAACACAGACATAATAAAGCGCAAACACATAACACATGGCATAAGTGAAAAGGAGAACAAAAAATAAAAAAAAAGAAACGCCAAATTCTCGTTGATGGCGTCGCTGCTGGCGTCAGCATCAGCGTCGCTACGCTGCTTCGTTGTTGTTGTTGTTGTCATTCAGTGTGTCGAGGTGGCGGCGGGCTGTGTATGTGTTTGTGTGTATGTGTGTTTCAAGTTCAAGGTTAAGATACTAGTTGTACATGCGTTCAATGAGTGCGACTGAATAGGCAACAGCAGCAGCAGCAGTTGTGCTTCCCTCTAGCTGTATGTGTGTGTGTGTGATAAACCAGTTTGGCACGTTTCGCTGCGCAAGCGAGAAACGAGCGGCAGGCAGGTGAGAGCGAGAGGGTAACACATAAAAGAGACATGAGCAAACAGCGTCAAACAAAGAGGAAGAGGAAGCCAACGAAAGGCAAAAGCAAAAAGCAATGCGCATCAAACACAAAACATAGCAGCGAGAAAAAAAAATATAAGTGTATTAAAAAGCCAGCAAAACACGCATACTTCAATTACACACACAGTTTTTCTACCTCTCTCTCGCCCTGTCTCTCTCTCTCTCTTTTTGTCTACCTCTTTTTGTCTCGCCCGATAAAAAGCACAAAATAGTAACAGCTTTAAAATTAAAACATGCCGTCGGCGTTTTTGTGTTTGCGTTTTGACACTTATTCGCATTTTTGTTTTTTCGTTTTCGTTTTGCGTTATGGCATTTTTATTTCATTATCTATCAGTCAGTTGAGCCCCCCTCTCTCCTCTGCCCAATTTGCTGCCAAAGCTTTAATTGAATTGATGTGAACGATTATTTTTTTTGTTTTACTTTGCCCGCCTGCATTCGCAACCGCAGTAGCAGCAGCCCCTGGCACCTTCACGCCTCCCCCCAGCTCCAGACGCTACGTGACTGCCCACATGGCAAGTAACAGAATGTAAGAAAGTTGCACCTGAAAGTTCACACCCGACTGCTAAATACTCGGTTTTATTTTTTTTATTTTCATTTTCCTCTTTAGGGCTGTCAAGTGATCGATGGTGAAGGATTTTTTTTTGAAAAAACTAAAAAAAAAAATTATAAATATTTTAATATGATATTTGTCTCATTAATATAAATATTAAACAATTATATTTATACCTATCAAAATTAGTACGAAAACTATTCGATAGTGGCATTCGATTGTAGTACCTACGTTTTACTAGTCAAAATATACTTAAAAATTAAAAAACAAAATTTAAAAAAATATATATAATATATATTAAAAATTATATGCTAAAAATATTATGAAATATTTTGCCTAAACAAATTTTTTTTATAGTTTTTAAGGGTTGTCAAATTATCGATGGTGAAAGATTTTTTTAAGTTTCTCTAAAAATTGAAAATATATTTTTTGCGTAATTAATTTTTCTAATTTAAATATATACTGCTAATTTTAAAATGATTACGCATTGTATAAAGTTAATAGTATACACAAAATTAATTTTTTTTTTTCGTTTTTATACCTACAATAAAATTAAGAAATATTATAACGTTTTGATCTGTGGGACAGCAGCTGGAAAAAATAAAAAAAAATATATTCGGTGAAAAAACCTTTAAATACAATATTAAAACTTTTTTCATCGATATATTTATATATGAAAAAAAAAATTATACAACAATTTTAACTTTTTATTACATAATTTTTATGTACATATATAAATTTTTGTTGTCTCAGTTTCAATATAGTATTATTTCGATACTCCATAAACCCAATATACTCTCCTATTTGCCACTCGATCCGCCGAGTATAACAAGAAAAAAAAATTGCAAATTTTGTTAGCTATTCATTTAATTAAGCGCCAGCGCAGTGTTGTATTAATGGATTTTAAAAACAACAACAACAACAAAAGCCAACAAATTTTTAACACCCTAAAATCGATTGCACACCATCCTACACATTTCCACAAAAAACAAAAGAAGAAGAAAAATGCACTGCACAAAATTTGCAATGCCAAAAAGGCAATTTGCCAGAACACATTATAAATATGCATTTAAGTGCATAATAATTTCGAAGCGTGTATTTTATGGCAAATAATAATTTTGTGCATATTTTTAGATGAATATTAATTTGCATTCCATTCCGCATAGTTTTCGAGTTCGTTGCACTGCATAATTTGTAAGGCCTTGAAAATATTCGAAAATGCAAATCTTTTATTTCTAGTTTTGTTTGGTAATAATAAATAAATACAGCAATAATAATAATAACTATTTAGCTAATAATCTCAATTACCTTTACTTAATTATATAGAAGCAACTCTAACAATAAAATTAAATTAAAAGTAACAATTTGACAGCTTATAAAACGAGAGCATAATTTCATTGTCAAGAAAATCAAATCAAGACAGTTGTTGCAATTAAACAATGAGTAATAATTAAAATTCAGCACTTGATAGACAACTTATAAAAATTATATAAACAATTAAAAAATCAAACTAAGCATTGGCCTTATTAAGCAAAGAATTTAGTTCATTGCAATTAAATTAATAAATGATTCTAACTGCTTAACTAAACTGATTTCTAAGAGCGATAAAAGTGTATTATATAAAGATGACAACGAAATTATCGATATATCGTTTTTTTTTTCTATTTTATGTGTAATCATTATTTTTCTTCTGAAATTTTGTTGAAAATAAATAAATAATAATTTTGTTGATAATAAACTTGTAAAATATTGTTGATTTTTGCTATGGTAAATTAAATTTATAACGAAATATTCAAACAAATAAATAAATAATAAAATATTCATAATTTTAGGCTATGAGTATTTTTTGATAAATAAAATTATGTAATTCGGAAAGGAATGTTAACCTTGAGCTAACTATTTTTTGTGTACCGTAAAAATGAATATTATATGAGTGGAATCTTTTTTTTTTTATTTTTTTGTGGGTTTCATGCAAATATGAAAGAAAACAAATTTTTTAAATGTGTCGAGTTTCGTATGCTCTGGAATATATTTTTTGCAAATAGGAATTATAAATTCCGAAATATAGAAATGGTCTTTCTTTATCATATAAAACCTCAAAAATAAGATATTTTTTTATTTTTTATTTCTTTTTTTTATGCATGCTCCTGAATATATTTTTTAAGCCATTGCAAATAAAATATTATAATTTTAAAATTGCCTTCATTTATCATATAAAGCCTTAAAAATAAGATATTTTTTATATTTTTTTTTTTTTTTAATTATTAGAAAATTATGATCATAATAATGTATATACTCTGAATATGTGTATATCGCATGATAATTGTACATTCTTCGATTTTAATCGAATTATTTGCGATTTCGATAACATCGTGCTTGTGATGGTGGAACACATGGCATAAGTTTATCGTTATCTAGATAGGAAACTATAAAAAGCCAAGACAAAGACGATAAAATATTTAACGCAGCTGTGCAATAGTGTATGTATGGCTGTGTGTGTGTGTGTGTTGAATCAATAATTTTTTGCATGCATTTTTCGTTCAAGTTTATATTTGCCTAATGAATTTCAAACAAAATCTCTTTTTTTTTGTATATTTATTTTTAGTGTGGTCGCAGCGTCAGCTTGAAAATTTAATTAACGACAGACGAGTGAGCCAACAACAACAACAACAACAACAACGTTGACAAAAGACAGCAAACACACGCCTACAATAACAAAGCACATAAAAAAGGGCCTGCGAAACAAAAGTAAACACCAAAGAAAAGAAAAAATAAATCATGCGAGCAGAAGAGGAAGAGCAACAGAAAATTGCCAACACTTTTCGCATGACGACAGCGACGAAAAGGGGGCATAAAGAGCAGCACAAAGCAATTGAGCCGACAGCAACAGCAACAACAACAAGGAAAGTGCATCAATGCTAATGTGTGTGCGTGTGCGAGCGAGCGAGCGGACAAACAAAAATGGCGCACATGACATGCGCACTGAGCGGGCCAACTTGAACTTGAAAATATTTTTATTGTTGCGCTAGTCGGCTGTTCCATTTTACTTGGCGCGCGCGAAGCAGCAAGCAGCGACGTCGACAGCAGCGACAACGAGCCGGCAAAACCAAAGTGGGGAGCGCACAGAGCAGCGTCATCGGTAGTTGAAGAAGAGCGAGCGCAAGAGCGAGAGCGCTGCTAGGCTAAGCTTTGTGCTGCTGCTGTTGCTGCTAGCAGCAGGTATGTATGTACAAATAATGGGAGAGGTATGTAAAAAGAAAAACAAAAACAAAACCACAAGAGCACAAGCAACAAGAAATAAAAAAAGCTTTGCACAGCTTTTGCGTGGGCGACTTAAGGCAGCGACGTTAGCGTCGCTGTCAGCGTCAGCCAACTGTTTGCTTTTGTTGTTGTGTACACCATGCCAGCTGCTGCCCCGAAACTTTCTCTTTCATGGCCGTTGTGTGCGTGTGAGTGTGTGTGTGTACAATGCTGTTGCATATTTGCTGGATAACGATGACGCGCACCTGTGCGAACACAGCTGCAGCCAGCCGACAGCCGACAGGATGCTGCTTGCTCTACGCTAGCTGCCTAGCTTCCTGGCTTGGCTTGGCTTCCTTGCTGTCCGCTTGGCGCTAAGTTGTTCAGTGTTGGGCGCACTCCCGGCGAGGTCAGGCGATGCTATAAAAACAGTGTTGCCATAAATAAAAAAAATATAAAAAATATAGTTATACACTTGTGTGTGTGTGTGTGTTAATTGCTTCAAAAATAACCCAAAAAAAAAGAAAAACCAAAAAAATTATAATCAGGTGTGAAAAATTGATTAACAGCTAAAAATACATGTTGTGCGTGTGTGGGTGTGTGTGACGCGTGTTTCTAATGTATTTATTTTTTTTGCTTAGCATATGGAAAATAAATTTTAAAGAATATATACACACACAGACACACACATACATTGTGGTACACGCTGCGCCTAGGCATATGCAACAGAATTTTTTGTCTTCTTTTTTGACCTTTGCACACACACACACGCACACATAGGCACTATAAAAAGCACGCCCATAATATAAATAAGATGCGTAAGCAGTGTGTTGAGCTATTTATATATATATGTATGTGTATAAATGTATATAAATATGCGTATATATATATATATATTATATATCAACATATAGAGCTGCATATGCTTGAAAAGGAGAAACGGCCATAAAAAAATCCTTGTTAAGCTGTGCGATTATAACACACACAAGCAAAGCAGCTGGCAAATTTTTAAAGCTAAACTAAAAACTAAAAATAAAACTATAAAAATATACCCCTTGCCCCCCTAAATAAACATATATTTACGCAATATACAGCACTAAACAAACAAATTAAATTGATAATTTGGTTTAATTTTTGTTAATTATTAGAACTTATAAAATTTATTAAAAAAAAATTAAATTTAACTAACAATTTTGTCTAAAATTTTCACATTTATTAAAGTTACGTATAAAATCAAAAATTAACTGCCAAATAAGTTTAAACGTTTTCTTTTGTGCAAATATTTAATTTGTTGCCTGAGAAATTTCAAAGTGAAAAATGACGCGGAAAGCGAGGGAAGCAGCAGCGGCAGCGCAGCGCAACGTTAGCTGGTTTGTGTCCACGCTAAGCTTTCGTTAAGTAAAAGCTCCCGCGTCTTACTGTGTGTCTTTGCATTTGCCGCTGGGATACACCCTGTGCTCGCTTTGAATATTGTGCAATTAAGTGAACACAGCTGGTGGTATCCAGTCGCCATTGCAATCAAGCAACAACAAAGCAACAACAGCGACGACTACTACAACAACAACAACAATCGTAGCTACTGCCAGCACAGGGTGAGTCAGCAAAACACTTTGTTTTTATTTACTTTGCAAGTCCAAATAAAAAAAAAACGTTATTTTCTTTTAAATTGTTTTTTTTTTGTTCCTGTTTTCTTTTAACTTCAATTTTTTATAATTTTCATTTGTCCATACTAAAAATATTTCTTAGTCATAAGCTTTGTTTAACCAAAAAAATTTTTCATTTTACCCAAAAAAAAAAAAATAAAATATTAGAAAAAAATATTTATATGAAAAATTAACTGGAAAATTTGAAATCATTCAAACAAAAAATTAGAGCAATTAATTTTAAGTAAGCAAACAGCAAAAAATAAAAAGAAAATCAGTAAAAAAAAAAAATAATACAAAAATTGCATATAATTATATATTCAGCATTTACTTGTTACTACACATTTCTATTATAATTCTCTCAATTATATTTAAGTTTAAATTTTATTTTTTTTTTATGCAAACTTTTTTTTATTTACCAAAACACTTTTTTAAAGACTTATTATTGCCAGTATTTAAAATGCGAACTACATTAAAACTACGTATTAGGGATGTCAGTAAAATCGATTTTTTTTTCAAAAAATTAAATTGTTTATTTCTCGATTAATCGATAGATATATGTAGCGCAGTAAGAAAGCTTTTTTATTCGATAGCAATAATTTAAAACGCGATCTAGTTAGCTTTAAATTAGTAATTTCAATTAAATGTAACTTAATTTATTTACAAAAAAAAAAACATATATTCAATATGAAAGTATAATTTTAATACTTCCTTACCAAATTGTCTATTAAAAATTAAAGCGAAACTATCGATAACAAACATAAACTACAATATGCACATAAATTAGTTATTTTTCCAAAATAGAAGATTTTATTAAACAATAAAAACTATTTAAGTTTCGAAAAAGAACAAATGGAAACCAATTAAATTCAAATAGGAAAGATTAATTTGTATGTGTAATAATTGAAATTTATTTTAAAATAGGCAATATTATTAAAATATATTTATAGTATTTTCATAAATTCCTTAAGAGATATTCATTTGATTAATTGTTTGTTTTAAATATTTTTTTTTTTTAAATAAGTCAAAATCAATGAGTTACGGTTTTTGTTTATAAAATAATCGATTATAATCGGTCGACTAAATTTATTTCGTCAAAAATGTAAACGTTATCATTTAAAGACTTCTTAAGCCTCGATCTTACATATCTAGTAAAATATATATTTTTAAATATGTTATTTCTAAGCAATAACAACAATTATCGATTAGAGTAGCACTTTATTTATATAAAAAAGAAATCGATTAAAAATGTTTATTTAACATTTATTTATAATTAAACATGGGCTGAATTAAGAAACGTTTTTAAGTACTAATTTATATTAAATAAAGCAATTTTAAGCCTTCATCTTTTATTGCCAGTATAATATATATTTTTGAACCGCAATTATCGATTAAAGTATCACTTTATTTATATAAAGAAAATCAATTAAAATCGATTTATTTATTTATTTATAGTCAAATATGGGATGATAAAAAAATCAATTAAAATCGAATATATATTTTTATTTATAGGGATGAATATGGGATGATTTTAAAAAATGTTTTTAATTACTGAAGTTGTTGATTAAGTAAAGACATTTTAAGCCTCGATCTTACCTTAGCTATATAATATTTATTTTTTAATATGTTCTTTTTTAGCAAGAACAAGAATTATCGATTAAAATTACACTTTATTGAACATAAATAATTTTACCGATAAAAGTACTGTTTTCGCTTATAAATTAATCGATTATAATCGGTCTACTAAATTGTTCTGACAAAAATATGAGCGTTATCAAGTAGAGCCCATTTTAAGCCTCGATCTTTCATTATATATTATTGAATTCTGTAAATTCTCTTAGCATGTCAAAAATTATCGATTAAAAAATAATTTTATTTTTATATAAAAATAAAATCGATTATTTATATATTTATCTATATATTTACAACCCTAATACGTATTTTATCTTCACGCACTCATTTCTATAGATATTGTGGGGAAGGGTTGCTGAGGGGGGCAGGGCAGCGCAGTTTGCTGCGTTGTGTGGAAAATGTGAAAATTGCGCTTGAATGCGCCCAAAACGAAAGCAACGCTCTGAAAATTTTTTGATGAAAATTTAATTATGGCAGACGGCAAAAGCAAAGGCAAAGCCAAAGCAAAAGCCAAAGCCAAAGCAAAAAGCAGCCAAAAGCGGAGCAAACAGCAAACAGTCCGTAGTAATCACAATATGAGTGAAATTTGTTGGCCAAAACGCATTTGGCCAAAACCAACACAACAATTAAAACAGTTTTCAGGCTGCAATACAAAATTGGGGATACGAGATTGAGAAAATCGCGTGCAGCGGCATGCTGCACATGAAAAACTAATTTTTCTTTTATTTTTCTTTCTTTCTTTTTTGATATATATTTTCTATTTTCGTTTCGATTTGGCTGCTGATTTTTTGGCTCACACTGACAGAGTCGCCACAGGGGGGGGCTAAGAGGGTGAATTTTTCTAAATTATATCTGCAGAGAGAGAGCTAGAAGAAAATCTTCGTTGACATTATTTCGACATTTATTTGCATTTAGCTGCAGCGTCGTTTTGTCACTTTTGCATTTCAAATGACCCTCAATTATCCTTTGTTGACTGATTTTGTGTTTTTATATTTTTATTGCATTTTTTTTGTTATTGTTGTTTGCCTTTGTGTGCAGCCATGAGGTCAAGGAAAGTGAAATTGATTTTCTGCGCAATGTCCGACACATTCTTCTGGGCCATTTTCAAGCTTATAGTATAGAATTTTCTTGTCGCTTATGCAATCAATTGCTTTTTACATATATATCTAAAGTATATTATGCAGATGATTTCTTGGGTATAGTTTCTGCCTTTGCTATATAAATTTATATAAGGAAAAACCTTTCTTCAAAGGGAAATATCTCATGGGAGAAAAAATTGCTTCCATATTGCATTATGCATTTGTTATTGAATTTAACGCAGATATTTTACTTCTGCATTTATATATTCTTGATTATTATTTTTTTTATCAACAAAAATATTTTCAAGTATATTTAACAACTCTGAAATTGTTATCGATTTTTTTTCTAAAATTTAAAACAACAAATTCAGGGTTGTTAAATAAACTTTAAAATATTTTTGTTGACAAAAAAATTATAATCAAGAATATATGGATTCGATTTTTTTGTTTTAATTTGTGATTCTCATTTGCGAAAAAAGATACAAAGATATAGAATATATATACTATTATCCCTTTCTTTTTTTTTATTGCGTCACTTTATAAGGTATTTTTCAATTTTTCTACACTTTTTCTAACGAGTTTGGACTTTTTCCCAAATGATCAAAAAGCAACATTGAAAATTTTTAATTTAATTTGAAAATAATAATTTTTAGTATTTTTTATAATTTTTAATTCATTTAAAAATTTAAGAAACACTCAAATTGATTTTTAGTTTGATTTATCGAAAAACTATCGATATATGCAGTTACAGCTCAAAAGACAAAAATAAACCTAGGAAAACAAAGTCTAAATTAAGCAAATAAATATTAAATGTTTATAAAAAGCTAAAAATTTTACTTAATAAAGCAAATCTCAGCATTTTAGTTAGAAATTCAAGCTATAAAAAGTCAAAAAAAAAAAAAAGTACGCTGCACTCAATTTATTGAGAGTTACAGGGAATTTTAATATACAGAAGTTCTACTGTAAATATTGTATATTTATATAATATACCTACAAACATATATATAAATTTATTAATATACGTGTCTTAAATATCTGTATAATTAAAACAGTAATTAGACAGTCGATGCGATTTAGTCTAAAAAGTTCAAGCCAAATGACCTCATGATGAAATCATACTTCAACTTGAGAATTGCAACTGAAAATAACTAAATAAAAACAAATTATTTACAAAATTACGCAATTCTCGAACAAATAGCATATAAATCAAGTTAAGAGCTCTCGAGATTTGTTTAAATTAATCGTTTGTGTTAATCGAAAAGTCGAGTTTTGAACTTGGATTAAAAATGCATGTCATCTTTGGTATTTAAATTTTTGTTTGTTTATAAATTATTAGAAAATTGTAGAATAAAATGTAGAAAATTGTACTTAAATTTATCGAAAGTATAATATATGAAATTTTTTTTTATTTCAATGAATTTTTTGACAAAGTTATCGGAAACGATGCTGTGCGTAATTGAATATAGAATTAAGGTTTTTTTTTAGCTTTATTCTATCAAGAGCATTTTTATTAGACAATTCTACTTTGTGCTGCAATTCGCAAACGTTTTTACTTAGTCTTAAACAATAAATAGAGTATTAAAAACATTGATAGCTATTTTAAATTTAAAAAAAATATCTAATTACACTAATAATTTACAGAAAAACAAAGCAAATAAATGTTAAATTATAGATTATTACAATTCAGAATATTTACAATAATAACATAGTTAAAGAACTTTGGTTAGGGGGTTTTTTTTTTCTAAAACTGATAACTGTATTTATGTATGTCAATTATAAACGAGATTATAAATATTGAAACCCGTATACGCTTAGGATAAGATATGTGTGTCTTTATACGACTTATACATAGATTATCAATATGTATAGAAAAGTTTTCTCTCTTAAAAAAATAGTTAAATTGAAACTATATTTAAACGTAGACGGATATTGTTATATACAATAGATAAAGCTGGCGGGCATTGTTAATCGAAAAGGTCTATGTGAATATACCCTGTTTTAAAGGGGCTAAAGGGGTATATTTGCTATTAACAACTAGAAAAAGCGAATTAAAAAATATTTTGTAAACATATTTCCATGTCAGATAAATTAAAAAAATTAAAAAAATTTTTTTTTTTATATATTTCCATGTCAGAGAAAATATATTTTTAAAATAATAACCATATCTCCGACATCTTTAAAGCTAGAGTTAGGAAATTTGGTATACAGATAACTGATGATCTTTTGAATATATTATATACTGAAAAATTTTGATACACCCAATACCACCTACGAAAATTGATAAAATGAAAAACTCTAAAAACAGAATATAATATAATTGACAGCTTATAGTGCTCTTATAAGCCATATTTGATTTTATATGAATTTAGATTTTAATTTTTAGAACAACAGTGATTTTTTTATTATAACAATTTTCCCAAACTATACATATATTATAATATAATTTAAAAGCAATTCTAAAATAATGATACAATGTAGATGTAGAGTCATGCATGACGAGATTAAAAAACGATAGCAGCTGCTGCTGTGAGTAAGGAGAGGCTATATACAGAGTATATAAAACTTAATATTCAATTTAAGTTGACCTTAGAACAAAATTTGATCGATAATTTCGCATAATTGTGGAATGCGCGCACACATACATATACATAGACACACACAGAGGGCAAGGGAGAGGGAGACTCTGAAAAAAGTGTGACACATGGTAAAGCCACCACACACACACACACACATGCATCGAGGTAAATCACCTTGAACATTAACGCCCAATGCAAAATGCAACTGACATGGGAAATTTTCGTGTGCGAGCATTGCGGCAGGCTGGCGAGTGTAAGCGAGACAGCATTCT
The DNA here is from genome assembly GCA_035043045.1 of Hirtodrosophila alboralis. Classification (NCBI taxonomy): domain Eukaryota; kingdom Metazoa; phylum Arthropoda; class Insecta; order Diptera; family Drosophilidae; genus Hirtodrosophila; species Hirtodrosophila alboralis. The sequence continues at coordinate 48,792 of JAWNNH010000458.1, read as the reverse complement.
CTATATATGTATGTAGTAGGAGAGGGTGGGGGCGAAGCGTCAAGTCAAACGTGAGAGACAGCTTGTTATACATAGTAGTTGTAGTTGTAGTAGTAGTATTAGTATTATGGTATGAGCTTGGGGCCCGCACTACATTTGCGTCATGTTATAATAACAACAACAACAACAACGACAAAAACAACGATAGTCAGCAAGTCGTTAAGAAATAGTTAAAACAGCAACAAAGTCAACTGCAGCAGCAAAGTCAGTGGGCAGAACTGCAAAGCAAAAGCTTTTAGCGCTTCCTGCTGTTGTTGTTTTTTTTATACTGTGGTGGGCGCAATGCCAAAAAGCTTTACGGGCTAAGCAGCTTTAAACGCGCGCGCTCTCTCGCACTTGCTTTCGCTCTCTCTATTGCTCTCTTCGCAGCTCGTTAGCTTTTGTGAACGAACTGAGCAGCTGACAGTTGCGCTTCAGCATTAGAGCAGCGTAGTTTGCAGTTTACTTTGCGCCGAACGAAATCAAAAGTTGCCCTGTGTTCAAGTGTGTCTGTATGTGTGTGTGTTTGGGTGTTTTGTGTGTTGGGCTGTAGCACCTTACCGTGCTGCTGCTGCTGCAGTTGCAGCGAGAGCGGCTCGTACAGAAATAAATGCCACAAAATGCAGCAGCGCGCGCCCAGCGTGTCTATAGTATATTTCACCTTTGCGCGTCTTTGGTCTGCCGCCACACACAAACACACACACAGCACACATACAAACACTTGGACACGCAGTGCTGCAAGATTCATTCACGCCGCGTGGCCATCGAAATTGTCGTCGTTGCTGTCTTCGGTTCGCGTCGCGTCGCGTCGCGTCGCGTTCAAAAAGAAATTGGCCTAAAATTGTAACAGTTTTCTTTTACCACAACAACAACAATGGCGGCGGCGGCACAAGCTACAATCGAAACGCCGTCGCAGTTGCAGCTGCAGTTGACGTCGACAGAGTGGCGCTGCTGCTGCGCGTTGGCTGCCAGCTGCTTTGGCTGCTTTGAGCTGCTGCATGGCCAACGTCAGTCGTCAGTTTTAATTTCCACATCGAGTTAACAACACGAGGCGGCTGCGGCTGCGGCTGCTGTGACTGCAGCGGTGGCGGCGGCGGCGGTGCGGCGTTGGACTACAAACAGAAGGAGCAGCAGCAAGCGCGTCAAGCGTCAGTCAGTCAGTCAATCAGTCAGTCAGTTGGAATTTGGATTTTGTGGATCTTTTGTGTGGAATTTGTGGATTAGGCGAGCAGAGCGTTTGCAACGTGCTTTTTTACTTAAATAGCCAAACAGCTGTTTTTTCGGTTTAGGTGTGTGTGTGTGTGTTTTGTCTGGGCATTGCATAAACTATACGTAACGCTGTCAGCGCATCTGCCTGCAATCATTTTTAATTTGCATTATGCAACAAAAAACAATGCAAGTGCCATGTGAATAATTCAATGCATGGCAATTGTGTGCATTTGCTTTTTTTTTGGGGAATGCCGCTAAAGTTGAGTTTCAAATAAGCTGTACTTAAAGCTCACCATACGTATGTGTGCGTGTGTGTGTGTGGGTGCGAGTTGAAAACAATCAGCGGCTCATCCGCCACACATTGAAAATTCACGCTGCGTCCCTTGCTCCCTCCCACACACACTCACATTACACGCGCTCTCCCTATTACGCGCTCTCTTTCTTCCCGTCATATTCCCTTTAAACGCGCGCGCTCTCTCTCTCTCTCTGTTTGTCGCATTTGGTAAACTCTTTCGTTAAGTTTAAATTTAGATAAGCCTGCCTGTGTTTTGCCTTTGGCTGTAATTGTAACCTTTGTTTTTGTTTTATGCCCCACTTTTGCCTTAATTTCGCCACTTATTGTTTTTTTTTTTGTAATTTTTATTTTTTGCATTATTATATAATGCACAAAGCTCGCATTTTTTTTTGCATTTTGCTTTTAATTGCATTTGGTAGCAATGAAATCTCAATTAAAGCGTTGCTTTTAATAGAAGCGGCATAACTTGAAAGCGCCGCTAGCTAAATTCATGCGCTGGCAATTAAACAAGACGCGCACACACCACGGCGTATGCGCAATTTTACAGATTTTCACAACAGGCAACAACAACAACAATACACACATAACACACACACACACACAGCACTCACTGCATAACGTAACCACTTGACCTTGCACACATGCAGCTTGTATTACACACACACACACACACACACACCTACACACACACATTTTATTGGCTTATATACATGACAAATCTATGTATGTATGTACATATGTGCTTGTTGTTTTATTTTTTCTCTTGTTGTTTTGCACTTTTTTTGAAATTTGCAATATTTCTATTTGCGTGTGCGTGTGTGTGTGCCTGTGTGTGTGGGGGCGTTGCAAGGCTCGTTATGAATTCGTTTTGTTTGTGTTGGCATTTGCGTGTGTGTGAAAAGATGACAGCAAAATGCATGACACAGAAATGCACAAAAAAATAGAAAAAAAATGGTAAAAGCAACAAAAAATAGAAATAAAAATACAAGTAAAGCAAATAAGCAAATGCGCACAGCTTTTACAGTTAGATCGATTGAACTGTTTCAACAAAACTGAACGAAGCGACTATTCCTTATTGTCGTTCACTTTGAACGAAACTAAGCCAAAGGAAATTTTAAGCAAGCTCTTAACGAAACTAAGCCAAAGGAAATTTCTCTAGCTAGCTCTTAACGAAACTAGGCAAGGGCACAAACTTAACGTAGCTTCTTATATGATCATTTAGTTCGTTCAGTTCACAAATTGAACTAGTGAACTTGTTCAATTGAACTAGAAAAAACAATTGCAATTCCAAAGCTTTACTCAAGGCTAAAATAAAGTTTAAACTCAAAAAAAAAAATTCCCTCAACTGAAATGATTCACAACTTTTTCGAACTGTTGTGGGGAAAAACTCACAAGTTGAAATATATATAGCTTAATATTTTGTTATTGTTGTTGTTATGTTAAATTGATTTACACAATTAGCAAATTTTTTATGCAAGCCCAAAAACCGGTTTTTTAGCTTTTTTAGCAGAAAACAATTAATCAGCAAAAAAATGTAAAATTGCTATTGAACTTAAATACAGCAGAAAAAGCCCGCATATTTATTTATATATATATTTTTTTTCTTGATTAGAAATATATATGCGCTTTCTTTAAACTAATTAGTATTGGAATTTGTACCGTTTCGCGGCAAAACTTGTCGTATCAGCAATGTATATTTATTCCATGTCAACAAACCAAACCAGACAATATTCGCCGTCTATTTGTCTAACTGTCTGTCTGTCTAGCTTTAACTGTGTCTAGCTACGAGATACAGATACATATATGTATCTTGGAAGAGCACACGGTATAATATATATATGACATCATCAGCAGCTGATTAGTCAGTATTTAGTAGCAGCAAAAAAATATATATATATAAAATTAAAAGATACATTTTGCAGGTAGTAGATGCAGGTTTTTGTATTTATTTTTTTTGTTGTTATTTTTGCTGATAAAGTGTGTCTGGAGCAAAAAGCAAATATTTAAGTGCAGCGCATGAATCACGTGTTTCCAGTTGCTTTGAAATATATAAAAAAAAAATATAAACATATGTATTTTTATATATATTAGTATATATATAGAGCACATACAATTTGAGAACCATTTTCATGCTTTGCTGGGTCGCGGCGACCTTCACAGCAGCCGACAAGGTTAAAACACACACACACACACACACACATAGATTTTCCCATTGCAATTTTATAACTTGGGCTAAAATGGGTCAGTGTTATGACCCAGTTTTTGCTCTATAGGATGCAAAACCCTCAGCCTAGATTTTTTCCTAACATCCTTGTTAATAATTAGACAAAGGAAAAAAATTGAAATTTTCTATTGATTTTGCACATTGTCTAGTATAAACTGCAACCTACATAACTTGGCCCAAACGTAGCGTGTATCTAACAGATACACATAGTTTTACTAGGTAGCTGTCACTCTATATATATATATATATTTACGATTTTATATATATATATATATCTGCTTTTGCTGCAGTTTTGTGCCGCAAGGCTGCACATGCTCTGGCTCTGTTGAGCTTAGCCAAAGTAGCCAAAAATAAATATTCTCTTTGGCACTTGGCCAAAAAAGCGAATGCATGTGCATTGGCAATAACAAAAAAAAAAAGGGTATTATATACACTATTATATACTCTATTATATATTATACGCTGCTCGCGTAGAAAGCGAAAAAAAATATAATGTATTTTGCTATAAATATGCCTAAAAATGCCAAATTGACAATGAGCATGAGCATAACGAATTTTTGCCACAAAATGTTGACACAAAAGTGCATTAAATTTGTATGCCAAAATAGTTGCAACTTGCCTGCCTCCCTGCCTCCCTGCCCTGCCCCCCTGGTGTATAACAAAATCAATGCGCACTTTTGTGTCATTTCGCTTTTCACTTATTACATCACAGACAACACAACAGAAATCGAGGCCCAGCAATTTGGGTCAGCTCAACCTGGCCAAGCAAACAGCCAAAGTTGCCAAGAATCTATAGTCATATAATATATACTATACACATATATATATATATATATATATAACTATATAAACAGTAGACTACTTTGTGCTCGTAATTCTTGGCTAAAACTCTAACGAGTTCAATTTTGTTTCTGTTTTTTTTATAACCCTGCAAAAGGGTATTATAATTTTGTCTCGAAGTGTGTAACGCATAGAAGGAGACGTCTACGACCCTATAAAGTATATATATTCTTGGTCAGAACGAAGAGACGAGTCGATATAGCCCTGTTCGTCTGTCCGTCTGTTTCTATGCAACATTTTTGGCTTTATCTTTGAGCTATCTTTATGAAACTTGGCACAGATGAATCTTGATAGTGTATGTAGTTTGTATGTCAAAATCAGCCCGATCGGACCACTATATCATATAGCTATGAAGGAAAAATCGAAGACACTTCATTTTCATAAAAAGTTTTTGTATGAATAACATTTTTGTTTTTCAAGATATCAAAATCAAACTTGACATATCGATGCATATTTAATATTTTTGCAATCTATCCAAGTTTAATTTAAAAAATCGGATCACTATATCTTATAGCTCCCATAGGGACAATCGGACGAAAAGTTGTAGTATGAAAATCTGCTTTGTTCTCTTTTAAATATCAAAATCAAACTTGGCATATCGTTGTAGAATTACGATTTCTAACCAATTTCTCACCAATTTCGAACAAAATCGGACCACTTTATCTTATAGTTCCTATAAAAACAATCGTTCGAAAGATATTCGTTTGAAAAACTTTGTTTTTCAAGATATCAAAACCAAAGTTGGCATTCCAAATTCTCTTAAGAGACCATGGCAAGGGTATATAGCTTCGGCGTGCCATTTCTTTCTTGTTTTTTTTTCTACTTTCCGTTTAGTTTTGGTCGAAAAGACAGTTGCATTGTCTTTTACTGTGTTTTTTTCTATATTTTTTTTGTTTGCACAACAAAAGTGTGTCATGTGTGTGTCTAATGTGTGTGTCTTGCTTTTCATTATAAATAAAGCGGTTAGAATATAAAATATTTACACAGCTGCAATTTGGTTTTTTCTTGTGTTTTCCTTTTTTCTTGTTCTGTTTAATAAAAACCTGTCAAGTTGGTCAACTCATTAATAAAAATACATTTATTAAACATTTACGGCATTTTGATCAATGAAAAAACTTGCAATTTGATTTAAATTTGTTTTTAAGGTTCAAATGCAGCATTTTAAATCTCAGCGTGTTTTAAAGATTTTTTTTTTTTGTTAAAGTGAAATAAATTTTTCTGCAGTTTATTTTCTTCTTTAGCACCTTATTAAACATAAATTCTATTATTGCAACTCTCTTCAAAACGAAGAATCGGAATAATTTTCTTTTCAAAAGAAATTCACATTCCCTGTAGACATTTCTATCCTGCTTTAAAAAAAAAAGAAATAGGATTCTGTTACTGCATTTTCCTTTAAATAGAGCACATAGAAATTTTCAACACACTAAAAAAAATTGAAGTTACTTTTAATTTCCAAAAAATCAAAGAAATATTTGATTTAAAAGTTAAAAAAGTGTTGATAAAATTAAAATTTAGCCGAGCATAATCAAAAGAAAACAAATTTTAACTATTCAAAAAAACAAATTTAAAAATGTTTTAATATAAAAAAAAATTCGAAAATTTAAGCCCTAAACAAATTAAGCTGTCCTGAGTATTATAGTATTTATAGGTAATATCCCATAATAATATTCAAAAATACTTTCTCTATCTTATAGATCTCCATTAAAACTATAAAAATTACTTTATTTCTCTTATATATACTCACAAACTCAAGGAAGCCCAATTCTTCTTTGTGTTATATTCTTAAACGTTTATGAATGCGCTTAGATTGTCTATGAAAAACGATATAAAAATCAACTTTTCAATCAATTTGTTAGGCTTTTCAAATATATATAAACTTTGCTAAAAGTAATGCACATTATTTATGCAGTTTTAAGTAAAAGTTTTTACCACAAATATAATATTTTCTTAATTTTCAATATTAAATTCCTATAACTAGAAAGCGGAGTAAAAGACACAAATCTATCTTCAGTATTATATTTTCTAATATATTTTCAGTTGTATTTCCTATAAGTAGAAAATAGAATACTAATTAATATACCTTAAATTTCTGCACAAAACTTAATTCAATTCCTTCAAAAATACAATTCAAAATTCTTACGCGCAATTTAGCTCTTTATCTCAGCATTTTTAGACTAAACTTTATTAAATACCTACAAAAATACAATCCAAAAATTCTCTCGCATAATTTCGCTCTTTTTCTCTATTAGATTTTTATTTCTGTTATTCTATTCATTATCACAATTTTTTACGCAAAAAAAAAATTGAGCCTATCACGCATTTGGCGCATGACTCAGTTTTTCCTATTGTGTTGCGGCCTCTTGAATATCATATTTTCGCGTGATTTTTAAAATTAGCTAAGAAAAAAAAAAGCTATAAAAATCGAAAGAAAAATCTCTGTGTAGGCAAAACATTTGACGTTTTCGCTAAACAAATAAAAAGAAAGTGTTGAAAAATTCAACTGAAACTTTTATTTATTTTTTGTATGACATTTGTTGTTGTTTAGTCAAAAAATAATATGAAAAATAAATAAAAAACGGTTGCCAGGCGCATTTCACAATCAAATCGCAGTTATTCATACAAATTTAGTCAGCAATGTTTACACATAAATAAATACATGTACAATAACCTCGTCTAATGTATAGTATATGCTCGATAAAGTGAATATAGGGGTTTACGCTACTGATTGTAGCAAAATAATGGGGTTTTCTGTTCGAAATTGAATAAATTTTTATTCCAACTTTTAGAGACTTCAAATGTGCGTTTAAAAATTGGATTAATTTTTAGGAAAATAATTAAAGTCTTCAAAGTACAGCTGAAGTTTTGTTTGTTTAATTTTTAATAGATAAAAATGAATTTTCAATTTTTATTTTAATTTTTATTCAGTTGTAATTCTCTGGTTATTCAAATTGCTAAAATTTTTTAAATTTCTCTAATTTCCATTCAATTTCGATATTATAGAAATTTTAAGTGTTACCAGAAAATAAAAGCAAAAATAATTTGATATAAAAAATATGCGAAAATGGAAACCTTAATGGATATTTCCTTAAATTTCAATTATACTTATATAGCAATATCATAACCGAGACGAATATAATTTTATATTTTCAATTAAAGTAATAAAAAATATTGTACACAATATCAAGTTTCTACTTTTCTATATATAACCACAACGGTTCTGATTTCCGAATACGATGAAAATATTTTTACTCAAAATTAGCTGATTTTAATTTTCAAAAATCGAAGAAATATTGGTTATAAAAAAATTTCTATAAAAGTTGATTAAAAAAATTTAAATTTACCCGAACATAATTCAAGAAAGAAATTTTTAAATTTTCCAAAAAATAAAATCAAAAATAACTTCATATAAAAAAAATATTGCGATTAAAATTCGAATTAAAATTCGAACTCAAATTTACCCGAGCATAATTCATAAAAGCAAATTTTTAACTATTCCAAAAAATAAAATCAAAAATAACTTCATATAAAAAATATTCGGGGTAAAATTTGAATTAAAATTCGAATTAAAATTTACCCGAGCATAATTCTAAAAAGTAAATTTTTAACTATTCCAAAAAATAAAATCAAAAATAACTTCATTTAAAAAATATTCAGATTAAAATTCAAATTAAAATTCGAAATAAAATTTAGCCGAACATAGTTCAAGAAAGGAAATTTTTAACTATTTCAAAAAATTAAATCAAAAATAATTTCACTTAAAAAATATTCGAAAATTGAAAGATTAATGGATATTTCTTTAAATTTCAAAATCTTACATAATTCCCATTCAACACTTGTATTTTATATAGTATTTTAAGATAATTTTGAGCTGTTAATGCCTTAGAAATGCTGTTCATTTTAAAGAGCGTTTGCTGTATTATAATCTTGCAAATTCTTTTGACATTTTTCGAGTTTTTTTCTGTTTTCACACCTTTTGCTATTTTTAAACTTTCTAGTCTTGGTGGCAAATTAATTGTTGTTAATTATAATAATTTGACTATAATATCGCCAACATTAATTGAGCCTTGTTTAAATAGAAAACTTGCAACTTTCTGGTCTTACTTGTATCACATGTTGTTCATTATACTGAACATGCACTGTACTATGTCTGATTATGCTGCTATTTTTGGGGTCGCCGCTGTTTTTTTTTTTTTTTCGCAAACAATTTGTTTGCAATTTTTTTAACCCAGTCAAACTGTAAAAATGAATTGAAATAGTAACAGGAGGGGGGAACAGAGGTGTACTTGCAACACTTTAGGCAACTTCCGCTGACAGTAAAAATATATATACATATATATAAAAATAATAAATAAATGAAAAGTAGAGGAAAAAAAGAAAAAAAAAAAACTTGAAACACTTCAACTCGAACTTTTTACGACACTTTTGGCAGGGCAGTCAGAGTTTTGTGTGTCGGCGTTTTATGACCCAGATAAAAGTAAGTGTGTTGGTTAACAACACACACACACAACACACAACACACACACACAACACACACACACACTCTACTACACTGAGAACTGTTAATGAAAAAATGCGCTCAACATTTGCCTAATGAAATTATAACTCAGTTACTAAGTGCTCAGCGGGGAGGAAGGTTTGCAGTTTGATTTTATGAAGTTTTAAAAATTATTTTGTAGCTAGCGTCTAGTATAAACCCATTTAACACACATCATAAATTATATACTTATTTATATATTTATTTTACACACACACACACTCGCTTACACTGGCACAAATAAGCCTTAATTTATTTAATTGCCACAGCCAACGTTTTTGTTGTGCATTTATTATTTATTTTTTTATTTTTGCTGCTAGAAATTAGAGCACACGCGATTTAAAGACAAAGCACAAAAATACACAAATTAAAAATATAAATTAAAAAAAAACAAAAAGAAAAATTTAATTTGCAGCGTATACGCAATTTATTTTGGCCTTTGCGTGACTTTTTCTATGTTATTTTAATAATTCTCTTTATTTTTGGTATAGAATTCTAGTAAAATTCTGGATGTCAAGTGTTAATTGTTAGCCTTTTTGTTTGACTTTCTTATACGTTTGTTCATTTTGGTTTTAGCCGCACCTTAAGCTCAAAGCCCAAAGCCCGTGAAGCGCAGTTACCTCAATTTGAAGGCCAATTGAGTTTGTACAATGGCAATAAAATAAAAAAAAATAAAACTGCGCCCAAAACTGTGCCACGCACGAGTTCATCTCTTTTTAAATTGTATTTTTTTTATTTTTTTTTATTATATTTTAAAGCTGCTTAAAATTTATTATTTGTCACACAGACACACACAAAATCTGTTTTTTAATGTCCATGTGCAGAGTAGAACATTTGGCCTAGTTTTTGGAACAAAAAAAAAAGAAAAGCTAAATTCGGTTTGTTGAAAATTAAATACCCTTGATGGCAATCAAATTTTAAATTAAAAAAAACTTTATATAAAAGAATAAAGTTTTTTTTATGTCAAAGCTAAATTTTTGATGGCTGCTTAGGGCAGCTATAGAATTATATAGTTAACAGACTTTGATCTCTAAATTCAATAAATATGAAACTATCATATTTATTATTCATTAAATATATTGTTCAATAAATATGAACATTATAGTACTATAAATAAGCTTGTAATTTGTTTAATTAGTTTGATATAACTCGAAAAATTCAAAGAGATTGCCCACAACTTGTTTTTCCACTTTTTGTTTTCAGTGTTAGCTATAGCATATAATTGTTTGATCTAGCTTAAATATGAGAAATTTAAATTGAGCTTAATTAAACTTACAATTGCTGAGTTTAATTAATGTATCCATAAAATACAAAGAAGTTGGAGAATGTTTGACTTCAATATACACAGAATGCAGCTCTTAAAAAACATATTTCTACTTAGGTATACATAGAAATGCCCAAAACTCAACAAGCAGTGCATTATTTGAGCTTCAAGCAGTGCAGCAGCTATTGAAGCAATACAAGCAGTTCAGCTAGAAAGTATAAATTGCAATAAAGCAGTGCATTATTTGGGCTTCAAGCAGTGCAGTAGCTATTCAAGCAAGTCAAGCAGTTCAGAAAGCATAAAAAGCGTAAATTAAAAATAAGCTTCTATTCAAAAATATTTGCCTGGATAACTTTTGTATTTAAAATTTCAATTTATTTAGAATTTATATTGTCAGGGAATTTTTATGGAATATTTAGTATTTTTTTAATATTAAATTTAATATATATTTTTATACAAAATTTATCTAAAACGTCTCGAAACATATGCCACAATTCTCAGCACACATTCGTCTTATTACAAATAAAATTTATAAAGCCAAAAACCTTAATTGAGAATGTACTCTATATTGATTTGTCATTAAAATTGTATTCATTTGTGAGTTGAAACATGTGGCACACACTTGAGATATACGTGGCACATACATGCTATGTTGCAACTGTCATAAGTTTAACTAAATTGTGACTGTAAATTCGTCTTTTTTTGTTGTTAATTAATAAATAATTAATACATTTAACTGGAATTTAAAATCTGCAGCTGCTTATGAACAGTTTTAGATGGGCTTGAACTGTTAAAGTTGTTCAAGGTTTTACTGACTATATAGTTTATAGGATTGTAGATAGCACACTTTTGTCTTTAATCTACGATTGTGCAACATTTTTATAAAAATTTTTTTTATCACTTTTTAATGGCTAAACGTCATCATTTGCGATTATTTGCAAATATTATAAAAATTGTTACGCTTTCAATAGCTTTGCCCACATTTTGGTTAAAATTTCAACTTTGAAATCGACTTTGGAATTGAAAGTAATTTTTTTATATATATTTTTTAATCGCTTCTGGGCGCTTATCTTATCGCTGTGTGTGTTGGTTTTTACTATGCCAAATGCAATTTATTTGATTTAGACTTTTGGTAATTTCCGCGTTTTTCATATGAGGAAACTTTCAAAACTTTTGTGGCACACAAATTGGTTGTTAAGCCCCCCGTTCGGATAGCGCACACTCATTGACCCAATTTTAAACAAATGCTAAACACATGTAAAATAATTTTTGTTTCTGATAACAATTTTTTTTGTTTTATTCTTCACTCTTTACCCCGCTACCCTACACTGTTTTGCTGCGACTGCGCTGCATGCTTTGATTTTGTTTATTTGTTTTTGGAATTTTGATTTGATTTTTACAAAAATATAACATTAAATGAATATTGAAAAAAAAACAAACAACAACGAGCAACATTATGCAAAACTGACTGGCTGCAAAACGCGCTGATGCCACGCCCCCCAGTGCCCAATGCCCACTGCCACGCTGTCGCCTTGATGTTGTTGCCGCAAAAAAAAAGAAAATAAAAATAAATCAAATGTAATTTGAGTTAAATAAAAACTATAATAATATGTATTTCGAAAGCATCCTTCAGACAGTTTTGGGCTGCGTGTCAGGAGTGCATTTGCACTGAAACATTCTGAAGCTTGTAAATGCACTATCTGGTACGACATTCCAGAACGTACAATCTTCCCGAATGCAACAAAAAATGCTGAATATGCAAAAAGCAATTTTTATAATGAAAAATATAATTAAACAAAATATGCAATTTTTGTGTTATAGTGTGTTGATTTTCTTAAACAAAAAAACAATTATTAATATTGAGTATATATTTTAAGCATAATAATTATATTAAGTGAACATTTCTATTTAAATAAAGTAACAATATATGTTAATAATAAACAAATGTATTTTAATAAAATATATATATGGTATTTATGTGGTTTTATTTCTTACAAGGGCTCTAAATATATTTAAATATTTTTTTATTTTTCTTTAAATATTTTCATTTCAAACGAATGAAACGTTCGATTCGTTTCTAATTGCTGATGACCTTGAACCCACGCCTTATAAACTAGGTCACCCAACGCCCAACTTCAGTTACTAAATTTACGCCGTTTAACTAACTTTAAACTGTCAGCAAAAGTTCCGCAATTATAATAAATTGCTTTCAAGCTTAAACTAAAGCTTTGACCTTCAGACGTTGGTTGCATGCTGTAAATAATTTGCCTTTTTGCTAACTAACTTCCCCTTTCCATGCTCCCCCCCTGTAAAAACACGCACACACACAGCTGGCACACCCACTTGTCAAGGCTAAAAGCCCCGTTTACACTACAGCCAGTTAAATGTAAACTATGCCAGAGATGTGCAAACAATTCAGAGTATTAACATTTTCAGTCTTTACCAGAAAAAAAACATATTTTTTTTTTGACCTTATTTAATTGGCAAAGCAAAATCTGGTAATATTAAGCCATAAAAATCCAGCCTGCTAACAATTTATTGTCCTTGAAAAGACAATTAAATGCTGATTAAAAATAGGAATTTAAATAAATCGGGATTAATCAATTAACAGCATCTATTTTCCAAAAAAAAATCAGTGGGATTGAAAATTTAGATTCAGCGGACACTTCAAAAAAAAGATCACTTTTAGGAAAATTACGAAATAATTTTAATTGCATAGCAATTAGAAAAATTACTAAATAAAATATAAATTTTAATTGCATAGCAATGTTTCCCTAAGCAGAGATCACTTTTTACCAAAATATTTAATTATATTTAACCTGAATATATATATTAGGTTCTTACATAGGACATATTTTGATTTTTCAGTAATATTTTCCATGTTTTGTAAAACGAATCGAATAATTTCATCATCGATGAGCAGTAGCATAGCTCGATTATAATCGATATTGATCGATCTTATTTAACATGTCTAATTCGTAACAGTAACAGACACTTAACAGCCCAAACGAATAAGTATTAACATTATTTTTTTTAACAGCAAAACATAGCGCCGCAGCCTGCTTCACCTAATTAAGATATGTTTTCAAAGTTTCATTGCATATTTTACAGCACTGCGTTGGATGTAGATGCCACACACACCACACACCACACACCGCGTCCGAGCTTTCGATATTCAAGAAGAACGCCGCCACGCAACGTAGCATAAAACGCAGAGCATAAAACGCGCGCCAAAGAGAGTCGCAAGAGGGCGCCCAAGTGTGTTGAAAAGCTTAACGCAATTGTTGTTAATCGCAGCCGCAGGAGGGCGATATATCAATAATAACAATGGCGCCAGTTTTAAAGTGAACTCCATATATATTTTTTTATATAATTTAAAAGTTTTATTTTTGTTTTACAACCATTTAACAACAAAAAAAAACAACAATTCAATTGGCTATGCGCTTTGGCAGTGTGGTTAGCTGGTTGTGTGGCCCTCTGATCAATCACAGCCACTATCTTCACTGCCGCCGCGACGAGCTATGACAGCAATGAAAATCACACAGAACTAAAGTAAATTGAAATACTAAGTACTGTATTAATTAAAGTAAATATAGGTATATATAAGTATACAAATAAATTTACTACAACATAATTGTTTTATTTTTGATTTAGGTAAATAAGCTCTAGCTCAATACTCTTTGAAAAAACGATAAATAATGCACAGCGACAAATTTGTAGACTCCGATCATATCTATAGATATGTAGCATTAATATGCATATTAATTACATAGTAAATTCCAAAACTGACGAAAAAAACACGACCTCAATCAGCCATAGCAAGAACTGCATTTTATTGTACTCAGCAAAATTACTAAATAATTCCGATATATCTAAATTCTAAAATAATAAAAAAAAATATCCTATATGTTGAGTTCCAGCTTAGTGCAAAAAGTAGAATTGAAGATGTCGAATGTACTCAGAAAAATTATTAAATAATTCTGAAATATCTAATTCCTAAAATATTAAAAAAAATATCCTAATTGAGTTCTAGCTTATTGCAAAAATCAAAAATTAGGATGCCGAAGGTACTCAGCCAAATTACTAAATAATTCTGAAATAAATAAATCCTAGAATAATAAAAAAAAAATTCCCGAAATGAGTTCCAGCCTATTGTAAAAAGCAAAAATTAGAATGCCGAAGGTTGTAACCCTAGTCGAGGTGGTCATAAGCCATGCTGAGATGCTATAATATCATTGTTTAATAAAACATTAAAGTTTTATATACAAAAATTAAATTGTCAATTTAATCGAAAAGCTGTATAATAAAGTAATCCAAGCCAAGCAGGTGGGTCAAATATAATTACTGCAAAAATAGATTGCCTAAGAACAGACAAATGAACATCTATAGATCAATTTGGATATAAAAATGTGCTTAATAGGATCAAAAATGTCTACTTCAGTACATCAAACAATTCATCGCAGGGTTCTCAACATCTTAAAAGAAAACTGCATTCACAAGGACATTGGAGAAAATATTATGCTTCACAAGGCAAAAGAATAATATTTATATACCACAGAGCAAGAAACAAGGATATAACAGCAACGTTGATGGTTTGTGGCAAGTACAGGTAAAGTTATAATTCACACGATAAGCAGATCACAATTTGTGGCACAATTCAAGTGTAGTTACACTTTATTCATACACAACAAGGAAGCCCCTATAAAGAATATGCACATAATAAAAGCTAAAAGTTAAATAAATTCGCATTTAGTTTAATGTTTTTCTTTTATATATATATATATATATATATATATGTATATATATATGTGTGTGTATATATATAAATTTTAAATTAATAAAATTTACTTGCTATATTTCTATATAAGTTCATCTTCATATAAATAATAATTTTAAACCGCACATTTTTTTCATTTTTGTTTTTTTCTTTTTTTGTATTTTTTTTAATTTCTTGTTTTTTATTTGAATTACACAACATTACTATTATTTATCGTTTATCGTTTTCTTTATACGTATGTTAAAAGATTTTGTATTTCTTACATATTATTGACATTGCTCTTCAAATAAATGAGAAGATCTGGTATTTTGTTTTTTTTAATTATTTATTATTTTTTTTGTTTCATGTGTTTGTTGTTTATTGTTTTTATGTGTGGTTTTTTTTGCAGTTTTTGTTCTGTTTATAGTTATACATTTTTTTCAAATATTTGTATTTTATTTTTAAGTTGATTCTTTTTGTTTTCATTTATGATTTTTTTTTTTAATTTTTAAACTATTTTAAATTATGTTAAAGGTTCTATTAATTCCCCAGTTGATTGTTGTTAATGTTTATCGCTTTTGTTGCGCTGTGTTGGCTTTTAAATAATTTAAGAGTATTTAATAGAGGACTAATAAATTAGTTATACGCATGGTAGGTATTGGCAAAGTTTAATATAATTATAAATTTTATCAACAAAATTTTATGTATTATATAAATGTTTACCCCATTTTCTTGCGTTGATGTGTGTGTGTGTGTGTGTGTGTGAGCGAGCGTGTGTGTGTGTATAGTGTGGTGTGTGTGAGCATGTGTGTTAAATAATAGCAATAAATACAACATTCTACAAATATAAGAGAGGATTTCCAAGTTGTTTAACTTTAGCGACATCTAAAATTAAATTGCAATAAAAGCAAAAAGAAAAATTGAAAATTTCACTTGCAAAAAACATTTGCAATTATTTATAAATTTCCTGTATTTTTGTTTTTTGCGTAATTCAATTTTACTTCGCCAAATTGTAAGCAACTTTCCAAGTATAATATTTACGTAACTAAACAATAATAATACAAAATTAAAGTTTTACAATTGGGGTGAAAAAAAAAAAAAACTAAAAATAATAACTGTTGCATTTTGTTTTTGTTTTTGTTTTTTTTTAGTAAGTTTCACGCACGAATTATACACAAAACTGAACAAACTAAATTAATGTTAAATTTACAAAGGAAATTAAAAAGGTATTTGTTGTTGTTTTTGTTGTTGTAATTTTGTTTTTTTTATATATAAAAAAAGAGAAGCAATTACATTGATTTCTTTCACTATAATTTTATGTAACTAGAAACTTTTCAAAGACGCTTTTGAAGCGCGCATTTTCGACAAAGTTTTATATATCAAATGCAGTTTATTTTAGATCTTCGTTTTGAAAAAACTATAGACTAAATTGCCTGCATTCAAGTTGAAAGTTAACATATTCCAAATTTGTTGTTAATTCTTGTTCTTGTTGTTTTTTTGTTGCTTATAATTGCATTTTAGGTTTTGCTTTTTTATACACATAATTCAATTTTTGTTTTTTTTTTGTTGATTGTTATTAAAGTTTTATTTAATTTCCATTTAAATTATAAGCCTAGGCATGTTTTGTATTATATATTTTTTGTTTTTTATTTTTTTGTGTATAATTCGAGCTGTCTGTGTGTTGTGTGTGTATGTGTGTGTGTGTGTGTGTGTGGCGTGTTAGTATGTGTATGGTTTTGTTTAGTTATTACATAATTCATGCATTGTTTTAGTTACTCAAATAGTTACTCAAACATTATGTTATTATTCTCATGCCTACTCTACACAATGATGATGTTGTTGTTTGTTGCTGTTGTTTCGTTTTGTTGTTGTTGTAGTGTGTTGTGTGTTGGGCTATTTTGTCGGCGATTGTTAACAACATTAACATTAAAATTAATTTATCTGCCTGCTTGTTGCGCATACAACAATAATTTGTTAATCGAACCAAGTGCAATTTGTGTTCGTGTTGTTGATGTTGATCTTTTTTTTTATATTGCTGTCGTTACTGCTGCTGTTGGTGGTGTTTAATTTGATGCTGATGGTGGCTTGCTGCTGCTGCTGCTTTTGCTGTTGTTGCTGTTGTGGTTGTTGTTGCTACTTAGGACGTACCATTGACCAGACCCTCCTTCTTGATGGCATCCGTTGCAGCCACCTGTTCCACATGATTGTTGCGATTCTTGTTGTTGCGACGTGGCTTTGGCTGCTGTTGCTGCTGCTGCTGTGCCGCCTGTGGTTGTTGCTGTTGCTGCTGCTGCGGTGGTTGCTGTTGGGTTTGCTGTTGCTGCTGTGCGCCCGCCAATTGCTTCTCACTGTTGTTTCTCGGCGCATCCTTCGACTTGTTCGCACCGCCAGCAGAGTTCGCATTGCCGCTGCTCTGTTTGTTATTCTCCTGTTGTGCATTCAGTGGCCCTTTGTTCGGTTGCGCTGGCGCCTGTTGCTGTTGTTGCTGTGCCGGCGGCTGCTGCTGCTGTTGCTGTTGTTGCTGCTGCTGCGACTGCTGTGATTTGTTATTGTTATTGCCTACCGCACCATTTGCTGCAAAGTTAACCAACTGTGGAGCTTGACGGGTTTTATTCAGTTCCATTGCCTGCCAAGTCTCATTGTTGTTCTTTTGCTTTCTGCGTCTTCTGGAGCTGCCCTCATACGATGAGTTGCTGTCCGCTGTGACAAACGAGAAGAATACAATTACTCAAATAAATATAAATATTATAAATTAATAAATATTGTAGATCCTCAAGCTGCTTATCCATTACTTGCTTGCTTAACTCACCACGCTCCACGCTGCTCACTTCGCGCGTCTCTCGCATCTCCTCGGTGTGATTGTGGTACTGATAGTCCCTGCCATTCTGCTCATTACGTGGCGGCCGGCGATTAATGCCGCGCCGATCGTTGCCACCACCACGATCGTTGCCACTACCACGATAGTTGCCGCCACTTCCGCCTCCGCCACCACCGCCATTGCCGCCGCTGTTGCCAACATTTGGTGGTGCACCGCTGCCTCGATCATTATGACGCTGTTCACGCTGATGATCACCGCGAGAATTGTAGTCATCATCCTCACGTCGATTATTGTGATAGCGCTGATTCATGTTATTGCCACCGCCGCCACGACCACGTCCGCGACCACGCTGTCCACCGGCACCGCCACGTATTGAGCGCACAGATTCAATGTCGCTGCTATAGCCACGCTCGGAGCGTCGCGATACGGCAAAGCTTTGGGTCGAACCCATCGAGGACTCTTGTATGGCGCGCAACTGTTGATCAATTTCCAGTTTCTCCTGGCGCAGCTGCTCCACTTCCTAAAAAACAAACGATTAATACCCAACTAACAAATTAATGTGATAAATTTACCTTTAAGTGTGACAAATGATATTCCAGCAGCACTTTGGCATTCGCAATGCTCTCCATGGTGCCAATGAACACAAAGGGTACATGCGCCAATTCACGTGGTATATTTTGATCCTGTTCGTCATCGCCAGCGATCTGTGTGATTATTACAGGTTAAAGATTAGGCCATGTCAGTTATAGTGTACAATACTCACAGCACTCACCTTGATTCGAAACACGCCGCTTTTATCCACAATCTCCTGTATGATGCGACCATTTTTGCCAATCACTTTGCCCACAAGCTCACGCGGCACTTGAAAGAATTCTTCGGCATATTCGAGCATGGCGCGTGCCCGCTGCACCGACTCCTCCGTCTCCCCGCTAATCTTGAATGTGCACGATTTCTCCTCCAGCTCAATATTCGTAACGCCGACCAGCGTGCGTGCCGCTTGTATATTAGAGCCATGCGAGCCAATTGCCAGGCCCATGAGATCTTCGCGCACACGAAATTCCTCAATGAAGTTGCTGAAATAACAAAAGATATCGCAGGAGATGAATATATAGTAGTCTTGGCAGATTTATAAATAAAATATGATAAATTAAACCTGATTTCAATTAAAATTCAAGGAAATTTGAAGAAACTGAATGTTTGTATTTTTTTATCTGGCAGTTTAACTGATCCTTTTGAAATCCCAATCAGTAAACGGTCTAATTCTATATCTTCACTATTCGAGAGCAGCGGAAACAATATATGAGCCTAGCCAATGCATTAAATCCCCAATAGCTTTATTTATTTATTTTTTTTTTTTAGTTTTATCATGTTTTATTACCGAGGATGACATCATCAGCCATATATGTAATATGTATACAATAAATATATTCAATAAGCAGTATTTTTTCAAGAAAAATATTCTTATTATGAAATGCAAAACAAAACAAAGAACAAAATTTTTTTTTTATATTTATAAGATTCTATATTTTAAATATTTTTCCTCCACTTATTCTCTAAAAGCCTGGCAAAATTGTTAGGCTGCTCTTGTGGTGCTTCTAATGGGAACTAATTTTTTATATCCTCTCTTTATTCGATTGATATTTTTTTTTGAATTTTTAAATTATAAAAAAGCATATTCATAGCAGCAAAAAACCAAAAACCTTAAAATGATGCCTGAAATCGTTTTAATGCACTGGCGAGGGTATGTATCAGAAATTTGAAATAAACTTGATCTGCGTATGATTTACAGAAATTTACAAACTAAGCTTGATGTGGTGTCAAATGACGAAAGGTCAGGTATCAATTGACTTGGCTTTTGATGCTTATCAAGAATATTATTTAAATTAAAATTGCATCGAATCTAACAAGCTCTTAAAATCCTGATTAATGAGCATAACAGTTTAAGAATGTTATGTTAGACTTTAACATAAACATAACAGAGACGTGCAGGCATTTACTATGTTAAGTACAACTTAATAAAAAATTCATAAAACAACAGTTTATATAAAGTACTGTCTCGGCGTGCGTTGCTACGCTCTAGCTACAAAAATGTTAATAATATATAAAATTACTATGATACTATATGCAGTTGAGATTGTCATACAATTTTCAAATGCATTTGCCACCTACTTAACTGATAAATATTTGACAAAAATTTGTTAGAGTGCCAACCTACAAGATAATAGAAAGCTACAGTAAAAATTTAAGACTTCTAGCTTCTAACGTTTAGCCTGCTTGTGATTCGGCAATTAGTCAGTCAGTCAGGTTATTTATATATAGAAACTGACGGATATGCCTTCCTATGCCTGATTTATTAACTCCTTTAACCAATTTGTAATGTGTAGAATGCCAAAATAATATTAATTAATTTTTCTTTAATTGTTTGACAGTTAAATAGCACAAAACTTACCCACGACTCATCAGCTTAGTCGTTTCAAGCTGTCGAGCAGCTTCTTCAGTCCTTTTCAAGAGCATAACCTGTTGGTTAATAATTAGAAATAAATATCATAAGAATAAGCATAACAATAATAATATAACCTTTTGTGAGAGATTACGAAAATGCATATCCTTGAGCATGCTGGCGCGCTTCTGAGTGTGTTCCCATTTGGAGATGACAATAAGGGCGTCCATATCGCGATTATAATTGCAGACGCCCGCATCGATGGTGCGCTGAAACTCCTTGTGTATGCCATCCTTTTGAGCTCTAAAAATATTAAAATATATATATAATAACTATACAACTATATAATGTCATATTAGGCTTACTCTTCGCGCAGCTCCTCGGGCACGGGCAGCGTAAACTGAAAGAATGATTTGGGCGTAATTGGCGGATTTGGATTTTTGGCGCGCAATCTGCCCAGTTCACAGATTTCGGTATAGGGCGTCTCAAAGCCAATATATGCCACCGCACAAATATCAGCTTTAAGCATTTTAATTACAGCCACCCACCAGCCGCAGGTTTCACGCTCATTTGTGCGCGTAAAGACCTCAACCTCCATTCCCTCCTCAAATATGGGCGTCGTAACAACGGCCTCATCGGGCGGCAGGCGAACATGGACAAATCCGTATTTCATCACCTCAGGCACGCTGTAAACAAAATGATATATTAATAAAGGCAAATTACAGTTAAAAGGTCTGTATCTTAAAAATTACAGGGTATAAGAATAATAATTTCTCTTAGTTAATGCATAATGAGCCCAGACATAAATTCTACATCATTTAAAATTGACTTTCGCTAGCCAAATATTTGATTATGTACAAAACTGTAGACAAGTGTTTGGACAACGCCAGCATAGACGTCGCCGTCGCAGTTGACGTCAACGTTGGCGTTAACGTTCATTGCAGCTGTTGGCAGCGAGCCAAGCGAGCCCAAACACAATTGCGGGGGTGCCCCCTATATGCATGACGCTCAGCGTAGACGTAGATCGGAAATATATATATATCTATTGGTATAAATATATATAATACATAAATAAAAAAGACAGTGTCAACAGGGTGGGCAACTAAATTTAGACTCAGCTATTCCTGTTTAGCTCAGCAAAAAATAGAAAAAAATAAAAACTAAAATCATATTAAATACAGAGGCCCACAAAATTTTAAATCAAAACTAAAAAAAATTGTTCCAAAAATGTCACCAAAAATGCAACAAATGAAAAAGCAAACAAATTAGAAGCAAACCAAAAAAGAAATGACAAGAAAAATGGTTTCTTTCCGCGGTTAAAAATAGCTAAAAACAGCGACGTTGGCGTCGACTGAGGCTGCTGCTGCTGCGACTGCGACTGAGGCAGAGGCAGAGGCTGCTGCTTAGTGGCATTTGGTGTTGACGCCTGACAGCTCGGTCCGCCCCAATGGCACACACAGTTATTGCCTTTGAAAAGCTGCTGCCACTTGTCCGGACGGACAGTCAGTCAGCCGGACGGACAGTTCTTGTTGTTGCCGGTCAGTCAGCAGTTTGTCGTCTGTCGTTGCGTTGCAAGCGGCGACGGCGGCATCAGCGTCGCAGCATTTAACAAATTGCGCCAAATTAAACTCTGGCAAATGCAGCACAAAGGGAGGCGGGCAGACGGACTGGCCTGGCCTGGCTGGGAAGCGGCATGCAACATAAATGATGCGCCGCTCAAGTTGTTGCCAAAAAAAAAAAAAAAAATTAATAGCAGCAAATCGTATCATTATTATAAATTGTTTGGAACTTTTATGTAGCAAGGACTATAAAATTTAACAAAAATAGAGTTTGGTTTAAAATGAGATTCATGGCTTAAATTATGGTCAGAATTTAGTGTTTGGTTTAGGGTTTCTAGTATACATTTATTAGGAAAAGACAAGAATATTTCTGAAATTTTTTATGTTTTTGGCTCTCAAATATTTTACTCTATGTAAGATCACTGAACTCGGGCTAAAAGTTTGCCTCAAAAAAAAAAAATATATTTTTTTTTTATAATTTACTTAATGAATATTTGATTATTTATTAAAGTTGCAATAACTTGAATTAATTGCAAACCAAATCAAAATTGTTACATTACAAAATCAAAATATGAATTATATTTATTAATTTACGGAAATAATAAGCTAAATATAATTATTTTATATTCTCTTTTGGCTAGTTATAAATTAATCACATTTTTTACAATTTTAATATTCATTAATAAAAAAAAATAAACTTATTTTGCCCTAAACCAATTTTAATTTAAATAAAAAAAATGATTTGTTGCAATTTTGGAATTTCGGTATTATTTGTTTCAGGCTACATTTTGGATTGAATAAATTGTGTAGTTTCGGGTATGATAGTTTTGCTTTTGGAATACATACATGTTTTTTACTTTATGTTATTATTAATTCGCATATTTGCTATATAGTTTTAAATATTTATTGCAACTTACCCGTCCACATCCACAAAGATGCCATCATCTCCGACAGCTGTCACCTGGCCCTGTTGTTGTTGTTGTTGTATTTGTTGTTGTTGTTACGTTGACGTAGACGCAGACAGCAGAAGCGGCAGCAGGAAAAGACGAGAGAGAAAAATAAAAAATGTGTGTCATTAATGCTTGTTGCTGTTGCTTTATGATATTTCTTCTAGCTCTACATATATATATATGTATACATAATATTTAATTAGATTTATTTTTTGCCTCTGTGTGATTAACCAAAATGACATAAAACGTGCATTCGCACGCGTACACAGTTTTTTATATTTTTATATTTTGTGATAACGAATGCAGGCGCAAAACTTATCAGCGAAATCAGCAAACGAGGCATATAGTATTCGAAATGCGTTTCGTGGTTGATTCATCCAAAACTGGAACTATCTGTCACACAATCACAAATGTCAATATATATTTACATTTAAAGTAAAGTTTATATACTATAACAAAATAATAAAAATAATTATTACTACTTTTAGTATAAATTGTTGGAAAACGGGTTGAAAAAATATTGGGAATATTCAAAAATTGTTAGGACTATAAAAATGACAAAAAATTCAAAATATTAGTTTTTTTGAGTACATTACTATATTTAGTATTAAAAAGTGTTTTATCTATGTTAATTTATTATGGCAGATATATATTCTAACAATGATAAGAGTGAAATATTTAATTATACTCATTTTCAAATTAATAAATTCCCAGTACTTTTAAAAATTGTTCATTTAACAGAATATACACTCTATAGAGCATGTATTATAATTGTATAATTTGATTTTGTTTAAACTAAAGTTTTGTCATAGAAAATAAAAATTCTTTATATTGACATTGTAGCATTTTTATGGTTTCAAAGCACGGTCACACTTGGAAAATAGCAAAGTTAAGAATAAAATGTATTAAACAAAAATTAATGCTGATAAAAAACTACTGAGCAATCAATAGGAAATTCAGACTTGTAAAAAGAATTTATATATCAAATTTAAAACTACATTTAGCCACACAGCTTAGAGCATCATTTAATTTATGTAAATTGCAACTGAAAAGCTACTAAATTATGCTTGATAAATGTGGAATGTGTATTTTTCTAGGAATTACAAATTTCTATATATTTTTCCAACATTTGCATTATGTATGCTAATCCGATAAGGTTTAGAAAGGGAAATCACACAGCGAATATATATATATATTTATATATTCGCCGCAATTGTCAGCACAGCTGAAAGCAACTCTGTAAAGCCTTCTGCTTCCCCCTCACACACACATACAAACATAGGCACGCGCCAATGTGCAGCGACGCTCGCGCAGGCGGCAATACACAAACAAACACACACACACACCCCCACAGAGTGCGCCCTATATGATAAATGCGCCTAATGCGTATGTGTGTGTGTGTGTGCGTATTTCT
Source organism: Hirtodrosophila alboralis (assembly GCA_035043045.1). Classification (NCBI taxonomy): domain Eukaryota; kingdom Metazoa; phylum Arthropoda; class Insecta; order Diptera; family Drosophilidae; genus Hirtodrosophila; species Hirtodrosophila alboralis. The sequence goes on along the minus strand of JAWNNH010000458.1, from coordinate 24,471 downwards.
ATGCGAGACTCCACTCAACAAAATGTTGCAGTTATTTATAGAAATAAAGCTAAAATTTACGAAATTAGAAACTGAGGCCGACGTGTCGTGTCGCGCCGCATGTTGCAGCGATTTTAGACGCCGCAGCAGCCACGAGCGGCAACTTTAACTTTGGTTTTAATTATTCAGAGGCTTACCTTGTAATAGGCGCCATTATCGAGTCGCACTTCGACCATAAGATCGTCCATTTTGTTAGCCCTGTGATCGCTGGTGTCCACGGTGCAACTTTTTAATGTGTTGTTGTTATTTTAATTGTTGAATTGTTGCACAGTTGACGTATTTTGTGTGTTGAGTGTGTGTGTGTGTGTGTTATAAGCCTATTAAAGAAATTGATTAATTTATGAAAAATTGATATTTTATGTTAATTAATTGCACTTACAACGATGCGTTGCTTCTTCCAAATCTTTGTTATTCCCTGCTGTTATACTTTGTTATCAGTCTTTTTGCTTTGTTACTGTTGTTGGTTTTGCTTCTGTTTCTGTTTCTGCTGTTTTTGTTGTTATTCTTGTTGTTGTGGTGGTTATTATGCTTACTGCTGCTGCTTTTGTCAGAGACACCCACACATACAGACGTACGTTCAACTCTCACAGTTCCTGTAAATAAATAAACAAGAGGAAGAGAGCTTGCAATAACAACAATAAATAAATATATACAGTTGAAAGCGACAATGAAACAAAAAAAAAACAAATTATGAATACATATTAACGAATCAAATTAACGGCACTGAGGCAGGCTGACGATGACATCGCTAATAAAAAATTTTTGAAGTTATTTTCGGCCTAGCATAGGAAATACGTTTTCCGTTTGAAATTGTTAGCAAAATATCAGAAAAAAAACAAAAAAAAACAACAACAACAACAAATGCAGTGACAATCGTCAACGCGCTTTTGCCGGGGCAGCGCTGCTACTGCGTCCTCGTCTTCTTCTTCATTTTATAGTCAGCGCCGTCTTTCTTTTGTGTCTTCACATCACTTCTCCGCTCTCACACAGACGTAAACCAACACTCACACACACACACACACAGCCATACTGTCCGCAGCAGCAGCAGCCGCCGCCGCCGAAATGCTGAGCACGCTTTTCCAATAAGAATTTCATGCACACACACACACACATGCTCAAGCACATGCTGATTTTTCATACATACATACAAATGTATCAAATTTAACTATAATTTGATCAAACTTGAGTCAATTTCTTGCACATAATTATTTAATTATATTGGTATTCTAAACAATTCCACAATGCGTGCGCTTTTGGTAGAATTTTTCATCTTTTCAGCTCCCTTTTGCTGCACAAATTCGCCGCAGTCGCGGCTGCTGCTGCCGCCTTTGCCGCTGTGCAAAAATTTTTTCGCTTCTTGCAAAATTTTTAAGACAAACTACACGGCTGTATAACTGCGTTGAATGGTTGTTAAATGTATTACACTTACGGCTGCCCGACACGTTGATCCGCTGATTTGATTAATATTTGCTTGAACCCGTTGAAAATAAAAAATATATCTCGTGCAGTGCGCTGCTCAACTGCTTCCAAAAATTTTTTCGGCTGCGCTGCGTTCTCTTCGCTTTGCTTTTGCACACTACTTCGCAGCTCAGCATTCGCCGGTGCTGCCAATTCGATGCAATCAACTTGCGTTTGTAACTACCTTTCACAAATTTAACTTTACTCGCTAGGCTCTTAAAATGATTTCAACACAAAAAATTCAGTAATAATATTTTGATAAATACTTTTTATAAAATAGCACGATGTGTGCTTGAAAATACACTCTATTAACATATGTGACATTTATGTCGCAGTGGGGCAACGCCGCAAACTGACAAGCAGCTGGGCGTTGCCAACTGTTTGATTTTCTTGTTTAACTTTTAATTTTTACCAGGGCTGCACACAAACACAGTGTTGTAGTTTGGCGGCAACGTGAAATAAATTCAAATTTAAATTGCATTACCTAACGTATATGTTGAGTTAAATTTTTTTTTTTTACTTTGCTCACTTAGCTGCTGGTTGCGAATAATTGAATTGATTTGCTTGCCAGACAAACCAATCAGTTCATATCACATGCTGCTCGCAATTTAATTGATTTTTATTAGATTGTCAATTTATCAAGCGGCGATCAAGTGCCACTTTTATGATCGCCTCTTTGCCATGTTATACATATTTACAATAGACCTTTGCCGTTTAATGTAATTGTAATTGCTATTGGGGTCAGTTCCCTGTCCACAATTTGCCGCATGACTTTTTATGCTCAGCCGACGTTGAGTCGCGTGACGCGTTGATCAGCGCAGCTTTCCATCAACGTAACGTTGTTGTTTGTTTTGTTTTTGTTTTTATTTAATTTTATTGTTATTCATAAAATGCAGCTACACACGGATAAATAGACGCCGATTTTGATGGGGTGATAAATAGCAAAGGGTGTCGATTTTGCTTATTTGTTTTGAAATACAAATTGCCAGTCCTTTTTAAGGATATAATTAAAGCCTTATTGATGATAAACATGCAAATATTTAATTGAATTGCTAAAATTTGCAGGGAACCTTAAGGTATTACAGATATTTTACAGTTTTTGGTAAAAGTTATTAAGATAAATAACAATTATTATTATAATTATAAGTATAATCAGTTCTAGAAGTTAGATTATTGAGATTATTACAAGAATTAATATTTTTACTATTATTATTTTTCTTTATTATCTAATTAACCTTCTACTTATATCTGATTTTTTGAATTAAGAATTTGGTCAATAACTGTTATTTTCGGTTATTATTTTAGTCTGTCGATAATTTTGCAGTTTTGGATTAGCTTGAAAAATACTTTTAAACATGTTCAAATTTTAAATACTTACTATTATTTTTTTCTTTTAAGGAACTAATTTATAATTTTTAAAAACGAATAAATAAAAATGGTTTGATAATGGTTTGAATCGAATTGTGCAATTAAGTTAGAGCAATTAAATATAATACAGATATTTATATATTTAATGAAAATACAAGATTTTAGGAAACATTTTCTCACGCTCTGTTACATGTCAAGAAATCAGAAGAATACCAAGCTAATTTTGAGTTTGAAAATATACAACAACAATTTTCAATTTAATAAACTTGTGTTATTTATATAATTTACACAAATCACAAACTAACCCTGCAATTATAGTGTATCAAGATTCAGCAATTCGATATAGCCACAAATTGTGGGACAGCGTTGACGCCAATTTGTAGCGGAAATGCATTTTGATTTACGCTCAAAGGCAAACACACACACACATACACACAGACACACAACACACACAGTCACACACACGCTACTCATTAGGCTGTCGGCAGTTGGGTTTGACATTGACTTTTGTTATATACAATAATATTAACTGCACTTTAACGACGCGGCGCCCGTCGACCGCACAGCTGATTGCCCAAACCATAGAGGCAGCATAAAGGCAACACACACACAAACACACACACAAACACACACACACATACAGACACGCCCCTGCTTAAATATGCTGAGGCTGCGACTAGAAATTTGTGTGTGTGTGCGCCTTCAATTAGTTGTTGTCTTTTGCATGTGGGTGCAACAATTGGGCAACAACAACAATGCGATGACGATGCGACGGATTGCCGCTTGACCCCTCAATTATTAATATCAAAAAAAATTTAATTAACAAATCGTTGCCATGTGGCTGTAGTTTCATAGCACTTTCCCCTCTCCCTCTGACTACTACTTATATGTATATATGTGTGTATTTATTATTATCAATTTGGATTTATTGTAAGCGTTTGCTAAAATTTATGAAAAATTTTAAATTCAGCTACGTCGACGTCGCTACGTCACTTCCGGCGTCGTATTACCTCTGTGTATTTTTGGTAGGCACGCGCCATTTTTTGCAATTGCTCTCTTCCTCTTTCTTTCTTTCTCTCTCTCTCTCTGTTTGCGTTTCTGTTCTCTCGTTCTCACTGACAGCTGTCAGTGCTCGTCAGTTACTACTACTTTTTACTACGTCTATTTACCGCTCATTTAGCATTTTCCGCTTGTTTTATTTTCGTTTTTTTATCAATTAATCAGCTGCGTCGGCAACTTTGCAGCGGCAGCGCGTGGGCAGCGACGTTGCCGCAAAACGTTCGGAACATTGCAATTCGTTCGGCTTTGCTTCGGGCTCGCATGTTTTCCTTTTATATGCGTACCCTTTACAAATGGCTTCAAGGGGTATAATTAAATTGTGCAAAAGTATGTAACAGGCAGAAGTTGACTATTTGCAAGCCTGTTAACTACTATATACTTACATATATTCTAGATCAGCATTAACAGACGTGCTCAGCAGAGACTATAAGAGCTAAGCATGTGAAATATGGTAATTAGTGTTTTTTGAGCTATGATGTATTTTCAAATATTATATTTTTCTCCTTGTAAACCCTGACATGAATTTAAGATTAATTATTATATATTCAAAAATCGATTAAGAGTTTTCTAGGACGAACTGCAAAGTCTCTGCACGCGAACAGATATATTTTTCTAAAAGAAAATAGTTCCTGAACTATCTATGTCTTTTGGACCTAGTGAGCTCAAGTAGGCTGTCTGTCCAATGAAGTTGTTAATTTTTATGAATATTTAAGCTCACTCTTTATCTACTGCAAGAATTTCAGAGCAATCGCATAAGAAATGTCAAAGTTATTAAATAAAATACAAAAGTATTTTAACATGCAAGTCAAGTGACTTCTATTTCAGTTATCTCCGTTCCTAGTTACTGAAAAAATTTGAAAAAACTCTAAATAGTGAAGAATGATGTTATTTAATAGAATATTAGCGATTTTAAACATTATTAATTTTTTTTGTTGTGATTTTCTATTAAATAAAATAAAAAATAACTTAATTTATATACAAGTTAGCAGTCTGAGTAAAAAAGGTCTGTTAGAGCGAAGTACAGGGTATCTTCCAGTCGCTTATTCGTTTACAATTTTTTTGTGTTGCAGCTTGTTCGATCAGCTCCATTTTGTTGTCATTTTGCAGGTGAGAGAGAGAGCATAAAACCCAAAAAAAAAAAAAATAAAAAAATTACATACTATGTGACATTGCCACAAATTCAATTCAATTCTTACCGTCTCTCTGTATGTACTAGTTTATTTCTATGTATTTGTGCAGTTGTATCTGAATGTGTGTATGTGTATGTGTGTGTGTGTATCTGTGTGCGCACTTATTTGCCCCGATGCTCGTACGGCATCGGCATTTCAGTAATCATTCTGTGCTGTGGGCTACGGGTTCTGTTCTTCGTCAATGAATCGTTTCAGTTCGGTTTGGTTATAAAAGACGACGGTTCTATTTCACATTTATGGAGTTGTCATTGAGCTCGCGTCGGTTCCGAGTCCTTACTAGCCGTTAAAAGTGATAAATACATATTAAATAAATATAAAAGTGATAAATAAATACGTTGCCCAAAAATCTATACTATTTCTAAAGTTTAAAAAAATGCATTTCTTCGTCGTAGTATTAGGTAAATAAAATTTAAATAAAAAAAAATCATTTAATCATTTACCTGCTAACCAAATCAAATGATCTTAGTCATTAATTGAAAGTTTAACTATTATTTTACATTTTAGCCAAATTGTTGGCATTGCTGTACTCTAAAAAGACTACAAGTGTTTTTGTTTCAACATTCTTAGGATTTTCAATTGAATTTAACAAAAATACGAATTGTCACGTTTTGTGATTGTTAGCCCTGACAGTGTAAGCCCTAAATTTTGCCATTGGCAATGACTTTAAAATATTCTCATAGATCACACGCTGAATAGTTTGAAAACATTTATTTTACAATATATTTTTAATTACAGCGATCTTTTCAATTGATATGATACTAGAGAAACTGCGCTTAGTATCATTTGATTGTGATAGAGTAAATTATACAACGGTTCTATATAATTTACAATAGATTTATTTGTTTTTTTTTGCTTTCATCATTAACTTAATTTAGAGATAAATTACAATTAGGCTTCATTACAAATGAAAACTGACAAAAAGTGCTTAATATGATGTTTTTATAGAAAACTAATTTACTAATTTATATTATTTAAATGTGGGGTTTTTTTGTACACTTCAAATTCTTATGGTTTTTTTTTTTATGTCACACATATAACTAATTAAAAAACCATAGCACATAGCCCAAAAAAAAACATGAAAATCTGATAAAAGTGCCGACTCACATAACTTCTAAAGTTCTCGCACTTTAACACCATTTCGTGAGTCAGTCGGCCAAAAGGCATGAAAAATAAGTCAACAGCTATCTAATAGCCAATTTGAAGGCAGCCTATCATCAATTGGCTTAATATTTGAGTCCAAGTAAATCCCACAATAGCTATCAGGCTGATAGCTCAAAGCCCTTGACTCATTGGCGGCAGATAAAAAAAAAATAAAAAAAATAACAGCAAAACTATTCTACATTGTAATGTAGTTAAGTGTTCTATTTTATTTAAGCCAAATATCATAAAATTTACAACCTACTGCTTAATCGGATTAGTCCGAGTATAATCGAAGCGAGTTATAAAGCAATTTACTGGACTGAGATCGAAATCTAAAAAAAAAAAAGAAAAGAAATTAAAAATGAAAAAAACAATGATTAGAGTACAAAACACTTTATAAAGTGTTTGATAAGCTGGCCTTAGGCAAGTGTATAAGTATATATTAAATAATTAATATGGAATTATAACTATAAATTTAATGATCGTTTGTCAGATTCGATTTATAACAATAAAACCTAATAACAAGGCGTCAAACCGCACGTCACGATAAGAGAGTAACCGTAATATACTTAGACTAGCTTCTGGGCTTTGCAAAGCCCAAAGATTAACTGTGATTTTGGCTAAAGATATTATATAGCAATTATATGTACCTATGTCAAATGGTAGAACTGATTATACAACTTGACTTTGCGTCAATTGATTATTTCATTGATAATTGCGAAGGAAGGTGACATGTTCTATGGGGCCTCCCTCTGATAACTACAATTTGATAGGTGTTCATTAAAACCCACTGAAGCGTTGTATATAATTATCAGATTTGGGTTTTATTTGTGTATTTTGCAGTTATATGTAGTACTAGTTGTAATATGCAAAACAACGCCCATTCAATGCCATTAAAGCGTGTGAATTATATCTCAATTGACATGACCCCACTATATAGATAGTGATAGTTCAGTAGATTCCAGTTAAATGGCTTCCGTTCCAACTTTAATTACTGACAGATATATGTACATAACATACACAATCAGTTGAAATGAATGAACTACTTATGTTTGCACTGATTTCCTCTTATCAGCTCAGCTGTTTGTTTATAACTTTATTATTGCATTTTAATACTCTTGATATGTGTGTGTGGTTTGGAGTCAACAGCCCAACCCAGCCCATCTGGGTGATGGAAAATTTCAAATTGCCATCATTATCGATCATCCACAAACACTCAAAGCAATAGAAGTAGTCTGGCTGGCCTAGGTAATTAATTAACTTAGGGGGGTAAGGGTGTTTGTTGTTTCTAGCAATTCATAAAAGCCAAAATAAAGCAAAGTTCGCATCAATCTGCAACATCAGCTAAGTAAATTGGTATTACGTGACGTCTTAAGTTATAAGTTGACAGTCCTGAGACAATTGTATAGAATCGGCTTGTATTAATTTTATAGTTTAACTTTGATTTTTAAAGTATTTTTTTTTTTAAGATTATTAAAATATGAATTTTTCTATTTTCTCAATGTAATTAAGAAAATAAAGTATATATAAACTAATGTACCCGGCGTGCGTTGCTACGTCCAACCTCAAAAAAAAAAATATCAAAAAAAAAAAAAATCAACATTATCATAATCATAATTCGTATTTATTAAAAAAATACTGCCTACTGTGATTTTTCATATTTTATTTGAAAAATACTTCCTACTGTGATTGTTGTAACAGTGCTGTAGACGTTAACAGTGCTGTATACATTAACAGTGCTGTATACATTAACAGCGCTGTATACTTTAACTTTGAGTAAAACTGTTGAGGCGCTAGCTTTTTTTCCAGAATGTTTTCCCAACAATTTCTTTTATAGAAACCTTTTGCTGGGAATTACGAACAACTAATTAAGAAAATAAAGTATATATAGACTAATGTACCCGGCGTGCGTTGCTACGTCCAACCTCAAAAAAAAAAATTCTGAAAAAAAAAATCAACATAATCATAATCATAATTCGTATTTATTAAAAAATAGTGCCTACTACGAATTTTCTGTATTTTATTTAAAAAATACTTTCTATTTTGATTGCTGTAACAGTGCTTCAAGCGTTAACAGTGCTGTATACGTTAACAGTGCTGTAAACATTAACAGTGCTGTATACTTTAACTTTGAGTAAAACTGTTGAGGCGCTACCTTTTTTTCCAGAATGTTTTTCCAACAATTTCTTTTAAAGAAACCTTCTGCTGGGTATTACAAACAACTGAAAAAAATGTGATGAGTATTTTTATATTTTTTGCACCATTTTTATATATATACATAGAAAATTAGTTTCAACAAAAGAAAGAAATCTTCGTTCATAATTTATACAGCAAAGTTCCCAAACACATGAACAGCGCTGTACAACTATATGTCGACGTTATCAAACCTGTTAAATGATAGTCGCATAAAGCAAAGCGCACTCCCGAAATCGTTTATCAGAGTTAACATTATTTGATTATTGAGCGTTATAAAATGTAAATAAAGTTAATATATGGAAAATCACCAAAGAATAAATATGAATTGCACCACTTTTTAGGGGTGTAAATGGTGACTTGGCAGAAAGGCCTGCAAAGTGAATCAAAATATAATTTCAATTGCTTTTTTGCTGAAATTGCCAAAACGCTGTCATAAACAATTTAAACAATGCCAGAACATGTTGAGAAATCGCTTGGCAACGTACGCAAAAACTGAGCAAAAACTGAGGCAATTGAACATGCCGCATATTTCCGTTGTCATTTCCAGAATAAAAACAGTTGTAATCGTTGCCATTATTGTTGTCTTTGACATGTTCAACTCTCTGACAGTTGAAATGTTTTTTAATATATATACTATGTAGCCATAGGTCAGCATTTAAGGTACAAAATCAAGGTGCCTCGTTGAAATAGTACTAAGTATTCACATATTGTAAATTCATGTGCATTTAATAGTTTTTTGTGTTTTGTGTAATTTTTCACATTGTACTTTTTGCCTTGCATTTCAATGCAATTATCGTTTTGTTGTCAGTTTTGTTGAACACCCCGATAAATTGCAGCCCCTTTTTATCAGCTCTCAAACTATTAATTACCTTTCCATAGCATGTGATATCTAATTATTACCTGACCCATGTATTTCTGCTGCAAGCATGTTATTGCTGCTGTCATTAAATAGTGTACTATATATATATATATAATCTACATTCAAAACACACTTAAATAATTTAAAGTATTACAAACTGATTTATCACAATGTAAATATTTGACTTTCAAACAAAAGATTAACTATCAACTGAAGTAGCACTTGATAATTATGATGTTTAATTATGTGTTACGATCTTAACACTTTACAAATGTGTACAATTTAATTATCAATTAAGTTGTAAATGTAATTTATAGCCTATAAACAAGCCCTTCAGCTTGTTATATAACACTAGTTTACAGCAAAAAAGGAGCTGGGCTCTCATATACTTTATTTGATATATTTTTGGTCGCTGATTTCAAAAATGCAAACCATTTATTTTTTCAAAGAATGGAGAGAAGTTTCAACTGACTAGAAACTTTAGCTATTGCGGCGATTTGAATGGATTGTTTGCTTTATTTAGAGAGAATAATGATGCTGAGAATTGGTGTATCTTTAACGAATATTTTCGCTATAATTTTTCCGTAGACAATACGCAACATTTTTTCTTTTAATATACTAACGCATCACTGTTTTCTCTCTTAAATTGTAAATTTTCGACAAATATGACTAGAAAAGTGATGAACAGGGTAAATTTTTTCTTGGGTGTTTTTACTAATTGCTGAATAACTATCACATTTACTGACCGATTTGGACAAATGTATACTTAAAATATTTGTAAACGAATTATCTAACATAATAAATCTTAAAAAGTATTTAAACGAATTTTTAAAATTTTTAAAAGACCAATTGAAATTCAGCAATTTTTCAAAAATGCAAAAAAAAGTTCACATTTTTCAACTTTGAGAGTTTGTAATGGCTTTAATTCTTATTCGATTCGCATAAACGGCATACCGTTAGAGGATAAAGAGAATACAATTATCTATTGAATTGTGTAACATTATTTAAGATTAAATAAGATCTCATGTAGATATGAACAAATAAGTCGAAAGACTGCCAAAAAACTAGCTATTCACGGTTTTCTCGAAAATCATTTTTTGAAAAAATAAATGGTTTGCATTTTTGAAATCAGCGACCAAAAATACATCAGAAAAAGTATATGAGAGCCCAGCTCCCTCGATCAAAAAATAATTTGTAAACTAGTGTAATCGATTATAGTAATTCATAAAAATTCATTCAATAATCTTGTGAATCAGATCTGTTCGCACTTCTGTTTACTATTTGCAATTTATATTTTGAACTTTTGCTTGATAAATTTTTATTTTGATTTTTAATGCAAAATACTTTATAAACTGAGATTTCAGCAATTTTAATATTTTCCAAAAATTTTATTTTTTTTTGACGCAGCTCTCATGAGATTAATTGGCTTTCTTTTAAGGCTAAAATTGAAATTTAATTTATCCAAATTTTTAATTGTTTTTGGATAAGCACATGACTTTTCTATACAAAGTGAATTAGGCTGCCTGTGTTTCAGAAAACAAACATTTACTACGTACAATAGAAACATATAAAACTCATTAAAAGTACAGAGAAATGTGAATACGAAAATTTATATAGTATTTAAAAATATTCAAAAATCAGCACGTTCCTTCAACTTTCTCTTCTTACAAAGTACATATTTCAAATTTATAAATCCCAAACATTATTCTTCAGCTGCTGTCGTCATTCAGCGAAAAGAAATTTTATTTTTTGCACAAATGTCAAACAACAGCATAAATATTTGAAAGATTTAGATGAAAAGTAAATTAGCAACAATTTTTTGTTTTTTTTTTTTGCATTTGCAAAAACATTTAAACATTTTTTTCTTTTTACGAGGCTTTTATTAACCCATTAATGACTATATAAATGCACAGATTTAAAGCTATGATGTTAATGGGTCAATCATTTAATAGTACTACAAAATATTTACCATAAAATGAGATCGTAAAAAGTGACATTAATATGCAAAAAGTAAATTATTGAAAAAAACAATAGAACATTTCTAAAAAAATTCAATTTAGTTGATGTCTTGATGTGAAGCTGTCAAAACGCTTTTAACTCAGCAACAAAACTAGAAAGTAATAAAAACTAAAAAGATATTTTCTTGCTAATGTCTTATGAACTGCAATTAGATTTGTATTGTTATGTATAGAATAAATACTATAAATGATATACGCATATTTGCTTATATATACAGCTGGTGCTTGGCCAACTCTTCTTTTGGTTGACATCATAAATTTGTTGCTTATTTTTAGCAACATTTGTGGCCAAGTCAAGTGCAAGGTGATGCGGCTATTGACGTTGCCAAACAGACAGATTTTTCTACAACATCATTATATATATTGTAGTTGTCTTTATTGGCCTACTGAGAAATAATTGCACCTCTCTATATATCTCTCAGTTCTTCTACCTTGTTTCAGTTTGTTTTGTTTTAATGCCATTTTTCATGGCCAATAACAATGTAACATTAAAATTAAAGTGCCGAAAAAATATTTAAACACATTTAACGTTTAATGGGCGCATTAAACTTTGTGTACTTAATATTAAAATATTAATACTATATATATAAATTCTCTGCTTACAGCCTGCACACTAGCGCTGACCACAGCCAATGATTGGCGCTATCCAGATCTAGAAAACAATCAGGATGAACGTAAGTAAATACTAGAAAACTATTTTAAACTTAGTAGCAGTATAACAATTTGTATTGTCGTTAAAGTCTATTTGCTAAAATTAGTTAATCAACGCCAAATGCTCAACTATCATTTAGATTTGTGTGTTGTGAGTTTTGTTTCATTGTCAAGTGCCTCTTGTTGCACATTGCCCACAATAAGTCCCATTTTTTTTTTTTTTTTGATGGCAATATACACGCAGTTTATATAAATTGTGCCAAATTGCCCGGCATTCAAATTAGACTCGGCGAAAAATTCAAGTAGAAACTAGTCAAAATATTGCACTTAAAAGTTAGTGACTTTTGGATACTCTGTTGTCCGAGAAATGTTTGTAGTTGCTTTAAATATTTAATATGAAATTAAGAACTATTAAGATCAATAAGTTTAAGATAATTCTAATGTCTCATTTAATAAAATATCGTTAAATTTGTATTAATATTTAATTGCCCTTTTAGTTGTGCTTAATGTAATTGTAATGTAATTTTTTTTTTTTTTTTTTTTTTTTGGGAAACATTTAGTTTTACTGTTATTTCTCAACAACTTACATTAAACGTGCTTAATGTAAGAATATTGTTTATTAAAAAATATCATTTGAACTAACTTTTATTTAATAAATATTTTTCAAAAAAATTATTTTATGAATAAAAATCATGATCCCTTATATACTGACTGCTAAGACCGCATGGAAATTATTGGCGCAAATGTGTGCAAAAATAGCGCCTGCAAGTATGCAATAGTTTGCATAAATTTCATTTGATATTACAACTTCTTGCTATAAAAAAATTGGAATTTGTTTTTATATTCTCTGAGAGTCTATCATTATTATATAAGCATTGATCCGGCATAGCTGGCCGGACTGGCAAATAAATATCCCCTGTGTCAGTGTCATTAATATTTGAAACTTATGTAATTTAATTAGGCTTTTTCTATCCTTCTATTACATTTAAGAAATATTATAACGTTTGCTTATCTGGGACAGCACTGATTGTCTGCCAGAATAAATAAATGAATAAAATAAATAAAATAAAAAATATTATTCAATAATGATAAAGTGAGAACCAAATTGTATAATAAAATAAAATCGATTGTTGTTCAACATCATTCTTTTCCTTATATATATGTATAACCAGACTTAATTTTGTTATTTTTTTTTGTTAAGTTGTTTTTGTTATTATTGTTTGTTAAGTTTAATGTAAGTTGTTGAGAAATAACAGTAAAATTAAATGTTTCCAACCAAAAAAAAAAAAAAAAAAAAAAAATCCTTATATATTCAACCCAAGGTCTTTGGGGCGAAGGTGGACTTTGGAATAGGATGTCAACCAAAGTACCACTTGATTAAAGTGTATTAAAGTGTTTATTTAAGTGGCATTCAATATCGAAAGACATTGCACAATAGTATGCACTTTGTACTCTATTAGAAAATATAAATATTAGAAAAGATTATTAACATTACCGCAATTTTATATATTTATGTGTTGTACTATTTAAGCTAATTTTTTTTTTGTATATGTTTTTTATGCTCTACATTTTTTCTCCCATCTTATAGCATTTCCTAAATGGGGCGGTCTTTGTGATAATGGCAAAAAGCAAAGCCCCATTAATCTGCACGTTAAAGGCGCCCTCAAGGGCGAGTTTGATCCACTTAAATTTGAGAACTACGATGAGCATCAGACCATGCTACAAATGGTCAACAATGGACATTCAAGTGAGTGTGTTAACTATTTAATTTAATATACTGACAAATTATATATGTTTTGGATTCTGCAGTTCAACTCTCGGGCTTTGCACATGATTTGACACTCAGTGGCGGTGGCTTGGGTAGCGACTATGTTGTCGAACAGATCCACATGCATTGGTGGTCGGAGCACACTATCAATGACATACGATATCCTTTGGAGGTTCACATTGTGCATCGCAACAAGATATATCCCAATATGACAATGGCAGCTGGATTTAAGGATGGCATTACAGTGCTTGGTGTTCTTTATCATGTTTCTAATACAGCGAACGAGGCCATAGATAGCATTATCAAGAGTTTAAACAACGTGAAGAGCTATGAGAATATGAACAATCCAGTCCAAGTAGATGATAGTCTGGCCGTTGATGATTTGGTGCCCAGTGTGGATACATATTTCACATATGCGGGCTCATTGACCACGCCCACCTGCGCGGAGGCTGTTACCTGGATTGTGCTAACAGATACCTTTCCCGTGACCCTCGATCAGGTCAATAAGTTCAAGGAGATTGAGTATGATGACGGCAAACAGTTGCACAACAATTATCGAGAGCTGCAGAGTGAGAATAATCGAGCTGTGGTCCTGGTGCAACAGCGTGCTGGAGGAGGAGGAGGAGGAGCAGCTCATCTATCTACGCTGGGCCTGAGCCTGACTTTGCTGATTGGCTTGGCAGCCCAGAAGTTGACGCTGTAGTTAAGCTATAAAAGAGCCATAGACAGACCAAAGATGCAACGAATTTTTTGAAGCTAAAAAACAAAGTTAGATATATATATGGAGCAATTAAATACCAGACAATTTATACTCATTATTTGTTTAAAATTCAAATAAGAAAACAAATTCAACTAGTCAATTTGTGTGACAATCAAATCATGTGCCTTAATAACTCGTCAGTTATTCTACGTAACATATTTAATAAACATTTTATAAGCATTTCTGGCGGTTTCTTTTCTTTTTGTGGTGGGTAACGCTGCGTATGCGCAACTTGAAAGAACACCGCTCGTTTAAAGTTCAAATATTTAAACTGTAGAAAGTTCACACTGGTGGTTTTTGTGCGGTTTTTTATAATCGCAATATGCCGGCCCGTAGTTAATATCTAATTATAGCCGGTGAGCTACGTCTTAACTAATTTTATTCAATTGCCAATAAAGTTAGGCACGTTCTATTGGCCATTGGTCATTTTGATTCCTTGTATGTCGCACGCGTTGGTCAAGTTTATGGGCTAAATACGATTGCAGTTAGCCATAAGCTAATAATAATAAAAATATCAAAAATATTAGTAAATTGCTAAATATAATTCAGAAATCAGTGATAAGTATTATACCCAACGTCAACTGACCAAACCACATTATTTGATAACGTCAATGGTCACTTATTAAATGGCCTCGTGTATTAATAAAAAAGTAAACTTTATATTTATTGCAAATGCAATTTGATTTGTTTAGCATTTTTTTGTACGTTTTGATTCTTTATCTGTGTTAGACGTCCTATAATTTATTATGTCATGTGTTTATTGATTTGTCTGATGAAATAGTCATGTGTATTCGATTAAAAGATAGATTTTTAATTATGATATTGAAATTGACATTACTTGCAATATAGCAAAGCGTACATACTTTTTCCAATCGTCTTTGATATTGACGAATTTATAGAAATAGGTATTTGGACATAAAGTTGAACGTGCATAGACAATAAATACATTTGCCCAAAAATGGTATAACCTTTAAAGTCATATTTAAAGAATATAGGGTATTTACCTCTAGTTATATTTATTATATTTATTTTAACTTAGTTTTAATAGGAACTAGGAACAAAGTGAAATAAATTCAAATTTACAAATCGACTTTTCATTAATAACACCACACAATGCGCAGACAGCTCGATGAACAACAGATGGCGCCACATTTTAAAAGCTACCTTAAAGTATGCTACACATTTATTGCAATTTTGTTGCTTACAAAAATATTTAAATACTTAACTTATATATAATATTAAAATTAAATATATTTATTTATAAATAAAAAATTTATAATTTATTTTAATTATTTTAGGCTACTGTTGCCTTTTTGGTAATATTTTCTAACTTTCTAAAATATTTATAAATATTATCTTATAAAATTGCAGCAACTTACATCGCTATAATTATATTACTGAAATTTTGATGAAAAATTATTTAAATTAAATATTTACCAAATAGAAAATAAAAGAAAAATAAAATTTTAATTTAAGTTTTGTGCGCTTACCAAGATTTAAATGTAATTTTTTTTTTTTTTTTTCGTAAACGCTAACGATTTAAACGATATTAAATGATAAAGAATTAATCAAAGTATATTAATGAGCATGCATGCGATTTGTTATTTGGAGTGTGCCTAACGAGACAACTTTGAAATCGAATTCGAATTCATTCATCAATTTCTGATATAGATGCTTAAGACCAAACTAAATTTGTTTGTTTTTTTTTTTTTTATTTGGTCTTAAATGTTTTGGTTTATCTTAAACTGCCTCGTTTAGTATCGCTTTTAGGCATTTTGTGTAATTTGTCAATGCAAAACGTACTATAATTAATATGACATAAGTTTTAGGCCAATAATCAAAGGTGCATTAGTCATTCCAGCACCTAATCAAATATATTCCGCAGACTTTTAAGTTGGCCATAATATAATATTATGCACATTCGTATAATCTACATTTCGTATTACAGCAACAAAACAAGACTCAATGTCAAAATCTGACAGTGTGAAGCGTTAGGCTACACAATAAATTAATAAATTAAAAAAAATGTTACGAAAAACAAAATTTATGTCTCGTCAGCATTCACTTTTTTTTCAACCAAAAAATTATATCTAGGTTGTTTATATATTGTACTAAAAATTTATTAAAATAAGTTTGCAATCTCTGAAAATAAAAACTTTTGATCTAATATTAGGGAAATGTATGTAGGTTGTTTTAAATTAATAAATAAATGTTTGCTTTCAGTTTTCAGTTTTCATTTAACAAACGGAAGTTTATCATAGATTGTTTTTAGATATTGTTTTTTTTTTGCATATTTAATGTAGTCGCATGAACAAATATGTAGTTAAACGGAGAAAACAAAATGCATAAATTCGGTTCCATTCCCTTCTTCGTATTTGGTCACGCCTCACGGAATTGGCGTGAGAAAGTGAAGAACCTGTTTTTTATATTTTTTTTATATTTTTTTTTAAATTTTTTATATTTTATTTTTGGTAGCTCCGGCTCAGACAGTGATATATCATTGCTGCTTGCATATGCAATCCCCTAAAAATATTTGGGTAAATCTTTCTATGCCCTTAGTTTTTGACTGCAAAAAGTTTTTATTTTTTCTGATAAATTTATTTACTTAATTGGGTTTGCCAATATATATTTTTTTATTAATCAACATAGTCTAGTCAGATTTTTAATTTGTCTTTATTCTTTTTGTTTACGCTAATCAGATCGGATTGACACTATACAATAATGCTATGAATCGGTTAATTACACTAGTTTACAAATTTTTTTTTTAATCGAGGGAGCTGGGCTCTCATATACTTTTTTTGATGTATTTTTGGACGCTGATTTCAAAAATGCAAACCATTTATTTTTTCAAAGAATGGTTTTCGAGAAAACCGCGAATTACTAGTTTTTTGGCAGTCTTTCGACTTATTTGTTTATATCTACATCAGATCTTATTTGATCTTAAATAATGTTACACAATTCAACAGATAATTGTATACCCTTTCTAACGATATGCCGTTTATGCGGATCGAATAAGAATTAAAGCCATTACAAATTCTCAAAGTTGAAAAAAGTGAACTTTTTTTGCATTAATTATCTAAATTTATTTTATAAATATTTATATTCATATATTTATATATTTTATGAATGAAACACTTTATTTTAGTTATCTCTGAAAACAATAGATTGTAGTTTGGGAAACATTTAAGATTTTATAAATATTTATGTATATTTTATTATATTTATTATATTTATTATATTTTATAAATATCTAAACCAAGTTCTGCAATTATAATTTTTTGCCATAGTTTACAGAATTAGGTGATCAATATTAATAGTAAATCCATATTTATATTTCAGTAGTTGCAGTAAGGGTATTTTATATTCAACACTCTCTAGATATATCTGCTCATTTTGAAGGTTACCAAACTATTACCCTATTAACAAGATGATTTGTGTGCAAACTTATTTTAATGAGATGCATTTTAACCATTTCTAAAGTTGAAATGCATTAGATTCTTGCATAAGTTGAGCGATTTAATGCTTGGATTAGTACTAGGGCAACATTTGTTAAGCAAAAAAGCGTGGGATATTATAACATATTTTTTTATCATAATTATATTACAAATAAATTAAACGTAGGCTCAACTTTTGACGTATACGTAACGCACTATTTACCAAATCCGTTTAATGTGCGTTTTGACAGTCAATCCAATTAGCTTTGTAATATTAATCTTGATATGTTTCATATGCAACTCTTATTTATTTTTTTAATTGGAAATACTTGTTATGACAACTCATTTCCGTTGGCAAAGCTGTAGATTTCCCTATCAAATTGTCAACTTGAGACATTTTGAACTAAATTTTATAATAAAAAAAATCCCATGAAAAGTAAAGCTTTCAAATTGATTTACCTTCACTTTTATGTGTATCGTAACTGAGTTTAAATTATAGATTGGTTGGTAGGAAAATAAACATACATATACGGGTTAAAACATATCAATTTGGCGCGTTTAGAGTTGACAAAATAAATGTGTAAATAAATAAAAAATATATCAACAAATAGCTATAGACCTTGGCGTCCTCTTTACAGAGTCTAATACATCGTTCAATTCTCCATTTCCATTTGCATTTTATAGTTCAGGTTGTTGGCAATAAAAAAAAAAAAACTGTCCCAGACAATGGTGGACAGACAAAAGTGCATAGAAAATGATTGTAATCGATTGTAACCTCGTCAGTATTATATGATATTTGCATATCAATGGCAGAGTCATTCAACTTGACTGCAAAATTTAGACACATCACAGCAAATTGTTATATTGCGAAGTTGTTTTGTTTTTCTTTTATGATTTTCTTGACACTTTTTTCTATAAGAGTCGAAATATCAATTTTAATTATTAAATAAATAAGACTTTGAACCATGGCTTTATTGTAGGCACAAATCTTTTGTTAATTTATTATTTTTTTGCATGTCTATTTTTTTTTTTTTGCTAATTTATTTGGTGTTAAAAACTAAAAACAAGAGAAAATCAAATTTAGTTTAGAGCGTCTCGCAAATACTCTAATTTAATTTATTGAAGTGTGTTTTTTGAATGGAAATAAATATTTTGTCTCACCCTCCCAGTATGTACAACTGATTATGCCTTGCACAGTTCTTTTCACGCTTTATGTGTCAATTATAATTCATTATACCACGTACTCGCAACTGAACTCTCTCTACCCTCTTTAAAAAACTATCTTTCCCTATATCTTACAAGAAATCCCTGACCACAATAGATGTGAGTATAGGCTTAGCCGGCCAGCCCGGCTAATACATCTCCTCTATTGGGTCAGAGATTTCTCTCTAACTTTCTTTAAAATTTCCTTATTTTTCTCTTACTTTTTTTTCTTTGTCTCTCTATACCTATCTTTAAATTAATCTTATTTTCCTTTTACTTATTTTCTGATTTATTTACTAACTTTTATGTTATTTTATTTAATTTTATTAAAAAAAAATTTTTTTTTTCTTTTGTTTTTTTAATTTAAGCTTTAATTATATATATATATATATATTCTTTTTTTTATATTACTAATTTAACTTTCAATTATAATCACTTTTTCAACTTTTATTACTAACTCTCTTCTGTTTAGCTTGAGGTTCAAATAATGACACTGACTAACCTGGCTGTGAGTAGGGGCATAGCTGGCCGGACTGGCAAATAAATATCCCCTGTGTCAGTGTCATTAATATTTGAAACTTATGTAATTTAATTAGGCTTTTCCTTCTATTACATTTAAGAAATATTATAACGTTTGCTTATCTGGGACAGCACTGATTGTCTGCCAGAATAAATAAATGAATAAATATTATACTAACTCACCCGGCGTGCGTTGCTACGCTACCACTGAATCAGTAATTCTGTCAGTTTGAACAGTTTTATATATATAGATTTTATATTTTATATATTTTAAGTGTAAGTTGCATTCAAACAACTTTAACCCGTTCATTGCCAAAATGTGCGCTCGTAATTTTGTTGATTTGTTTGGCCCAAACAATAGGCCATGTTGAGGCGTAACAAAAGCCCACTTCCACTTGCCACCCAACGAAACTGTTTTAACATCTTCCTCAACTCTTCATGCAAATGATGTTAACTGTTGCAACAAAGTTTTATTTTTTGTTATTTTTATTAGGCAGCTGCTGTAGCTGTGGCTGCTGTTTCATTATTAGTTTCCGATTATAAACTAGTTTGGGTCGGTCGCTCTCTGGGGCTGGACTCTCGTATAAAAGGCCATGTCAGCTCTTGACCCAACATCACAATCAATTGACACATAGAGCTAGAGACACAGTTCAAGTTTCAGCTAACCAAAGAGCTAAGATACCAAGCCTAGGCAACAGCATGAAGATATTTGTGGTGCGTTTTATTGTGGATTAAATATTGGATTATCAGTGAAATATAAATTGATTAATCTTTTTGCAGACAGTACTTTTTGGCGCCTTGGCGCTGGCCCAGGCTGACATTAGCCTGACGCAGCAGGGATATAATTATCGCGTGCAACAGCAGCAGCAACAGTCGCTGCAGCAACCCACAGTTATTGCACATTTGCTCAACCAGCAGCTGCAGCAACAGCAACAGCAACAACAACAGCAGCAACAACAACATTCCTCACATCCCGTGCTGCCGCCGCTGCCTGTGCCTCTGCCCTATCTGCCACCTGCGGGGCAATATCAGCCGCAGTTGCATGTGCCACAGCAGCAGCAGCTGTCGCGTCCTGTTGCTGGCGTGTTTCCCATGCCCGCCGGATTTCCTATTAACTTCCAAACAGCTCCATTGCATCAGCAGCGTCGCGCACGTCCACGCGTTAGGATTCCCAAGAAGCCCATTGTTACCAAGAACTTCTTTATACACTCCGCGCCCGAGGAGTCGGAGGATGAGATTCAGGATGAGCTTACCCAACTGTCACAGCAGCCACGCAATCATTACAATGTTTTGTTTGTGAAGACACCTGCCCAGACGAATCGTGCTGCTGCCTTGAATCTGGCCAAGACATTGAAGCAGGAGAAGACTGTGGTCTATGTGCTGGCCAAGAAGACAACGGCCGCCGATTTGCAGGATGCCATTGCCGAGGCGCCACAGCAGATTAACAAGCCCGAGGTGTTCTTCATTAAATACCGCACACCCGAGGAGGCAATCAATGCACAGCGTCAGATTCAAACCCAATACGATACTCTCGGAGGCACCTCCACCATTACCGATGAGGGCTTGGCGCCAATCACTTCAGTTGTGGGCTCCCTGGACGCACCCGAGGAGGAGGAGGAGGAACAGCAGCAGCAGCAGCCAGCTGATGGATCCTATGATGGACAGGGCAATAGTCAAAGTCCAGTCAGCAATCATTATTTGCCCGCCAATCAGTTTTAAAAATATCGAAAAATATCTTCATTGCTCACCGCATCAGTTCTTAGTTAGTTAGTTGAACTAGCATTTGTTGTCTAGGTTTATAAGTGAATTAATAGATGTTTAAGCCAATGTGAA
Organism: Hirtodrosophila alboralis; assembly: GCA_035043045.1. Taxonomy (NCBI): domain Eukaryota; kingdom Metazoa; phylum Arthropoda; class Insecta; order Diptera; family Drosophilidae; genus Hirtodrosophila; species Hirtodrosophila alboralis. Next base: position 2,976 of record JAWNNH010000458.1, on the reverse strand, counting down.
TCCAGTCCGTATTAAAATCTTTAAATGTACTTTATACTAATGCACTATGGGACCAATGACCGATTTCGTGGCCTAAATTAATAATGCAATGATTTGGCAAGTATTTTGGCTCTAGTTTATTGGATAACATTTAAAATTATGATTATAAGTGGTTTTGATGAAAAGTGGGCGTGGCACTTTTCCCACTATTTGTAAACATTTTTTTTTTATTACAATTGAGCATTTTTCCTAACACTTAACCTATAACGGCAAAATTAGATATTGCTTTCTGGTATTTATAGTAGGCTATATTTAACAATTGTATTTTACCGATCAACTCGCCCCTTCACCTTTTTCCAAACTTTAAATATATCCTAAAAGTGAGGTCGTTCTAAAAATTAGGTCGTTTGCTAAAAATTTGATTTGTGGAAGAAATTGACAAAAATTGACAATTATAAAAACTGATCTACAATCACAATTAATGACAGCACCAAGTTAAAAAAGTCGCATTGCTGCCAAATGCTGTCAAAATTTTTAATTCCTTTCCAAAGTCAAATTTTGTTAAAAAAATTGTTGCATGAGACACTTTTTTAACTTACATAAAAATAAGGAAAACACATTAAATTTCTACAAACGAGCTTTACCAATATATAGTACAAGGCTCACTGCTTATAATCCATTATAAAGTTTTTCACATACGCTTAGTCTTATTTAACTATAATTTACTGAAGTTGACAAGCAAATTTGCTTACCAAAAACCACGCGCTTATGGTTGTTAACAGCTGTGTTTAACAGCTGTTATCTTAACAGTGGTACTCCTGGTTAACATTTTTGGTACGCAACACGATACTTTGGTGTATTTCTTATATATAAACAACAAAATGTATGATAAATTACGTAAATTGAAATTTTGGGTTTAGGCCACGAAATCGGTCATTGGTCCCATAGTGTAATGTTATATATATATACAGCTGTGGTCAAAATAATAGTAGTGCGTGTAATGCAATGTGTAATGTTTGACGGCCTTGGAAGTGAATCTAGGCTGACATTCGGAATATTGTGAATGCCTTACATATTGTCGAGATCCTCGGCTACCAAACAACACAATTTTGGAATCATCCGACCACAATAGTTCTCCATTTCTCAAGCGGTCATTTCTTATGTTCTTTAGAAAACCGTTTTCACTTTTGGACAGGTATTTTATTAGAAAACGGAACTTTTCTCAAGCTTCTTGCTACTAGAATATTTTTCCTCAAACATCTACGAATCATTTCTATAACTTAGTCCATACCTAAGTCCTTTTTTTATAGGTATTGCAGGAGCAAACGTGTCGCGCTTCGAATACTTTTCAACATTTGTCACTGGTTTTTAGGACATGATTCGAGATCTTCCACTTTTCTCTTTTTTTGGCGAGTACTTTTTTGATGGATCTCATCATGATTGACGAGCCTTCAATCAAATTTTGCACTTCTTTCAAAGTTTTCCCTTCAGAAATCAATATTTTAATAGGAGCACGCTTCTCAGAAGTGTAAGGCTTGCCATGCCCCTTTGTTGCAAGTCTAAGCAAATAAAATTTTATAAAATATATTGTAATTTATCAAATTACAATAATAAATACCAAATCATAATCTTTTCTTGCTTAAAATAATTTTTTTTTTAGTTTTAATTAGTTCACTACTATTATTTTGACCGGCTCAAATTAAGGGTTGATCACGAAAAAGCGCAGAATCTTAAAAATGAAAAAAGCTTTTATGTCCTAATGATACTTTTTCATAAAAGCTTATTCAACACTATGATCTGACAATGTCAGAAAACAAAAATTCGAATGTACCTACGAAATATCAATGTTTTAAGTTTATGTCTGGCACTACTATTATTTTGACCGCAGCTGTATATATCTTAATATGGAAAGTGTACAGTAGAAAATCCTTGAATCACTTTGCATCTGCCACAGCCTCGTATTGTGGTGCGTATAAAGTCATGATAAAATTGCACTTTACTTGCCACATAGGGTTGGCCCTTGGAGCAGCTGGAGCCGAAGCTGGATATGCCAACCAGTTGATTATTGTAGACCAAAGGACTGCCAGTCTCCTGATTGCAATATTCAACATCAATGGGCACACTATAACATAGATATCCCAGATCTACAGGAATATCATATTTCTGCACTTGGTCAACACATTCAAAGAATGTAAGTGACATTACATTGATGCTACGCATTTTGAACTGTTCATCATCATCGAGCTGATGCCTCCAGTTCCAGCCTGTGAGTTGCAGTTCCACATCTAGTGGCAACATCTCCCAAGAGAGTTTAATAGGCTGCACACGTGCCACAAATTTAATTACTTTTGTTGTATGCAACAAGGCAACATCATTGAGTCGCCTTTGTCTATTGAAAAGTGGATGAATTACCATATACTCTATATGATAGGCATATCCATGTGATATATGTTTCCAATCTTGTATGCCTGCCACAATTTGTGTTTGCATTAGATTTATATGCAACACACATTGTGCCGCAGTTAGAATCCAATGTTTGTCTACAATTGCACCGCTGCACAAATGCTCTCCCTTCAAGTTCTGTATGGAGACCTGATATGGCGTCGTATATTTATCAGCTACAACATCTCCTGCGCCATTAGAGGGTATCTCCTGCCTGCTACGTTTCTTAGCTGGCACATGTTCCAATCTCGAGTGCAGTAGCCAAACTATTAGAATCAAGCGAATATATTTGATGAGTTCGCTGTGGCGCCTTGGCATGTCAAAGATTTACTAAATACTCTCATGTGAATTTAGGAATTTGTATTAAATAAATAACCCAGATAAATCCATTTGGCATGCTCTTAATTTATTAAGACTATGGTTTAAGTATACTACAATATATTAAGTATATAATGTAGCTTGCTTAAAAGAACTGCAGCTATTTTTGTTTTATTATAAATAAAATTTGTTATAAATAAATTTAAATTAATATTCATCAAAGTATTTTCCCATTTT